>DWTO01001564.1:0-15887 GCA_018244755.1 Jemadia pseudognetus
CATTTACAAAACATTATAGGACATTAGAGAAGCTTTAGAGAAGTTTATGGACTTAAGCGTGAAGATTCTCTACTGATGTTATTCTGCACTGTTAAAAACAAAAAAAATTAATGGAAATAAAGTTGCGTTTCAGTACTTAAAACCCAGGCGACATTGAAGTGAGACGTTGAAAAAGAATTCAATATCTAGTGGCACTAAGTTAGTCTTCAAGAAACCGAGAATCAGAATTCCATTATCTAATCATACTTAAACTCCCCATATTAACAATATTACAAACAAACGAGTTTAAACATTAATACATATTATCAATGTACAACGATAAATTAACGACAAAGTGGCTCGACACCTCCATACTTTCTATTCAATTCAGGGTAAGCGTTTTAATCGTTATAAATCCTTCGCTAACCTCTTTCTCCAATATTAAACGGCATATGACACTAAATACGAGAGCTGGCGACACACAGCGATACTAAAGCGATCAGGAAGTGTCCGAGTTGCCGCACTTGACACGTGTCGAGGCAGTCGGGAGCTGACGTGATCGAATGTGACATTTATTGGTATAACAATAGAGTGCAGTTAGCCGTCGTGCGCTACGTAGTGACGCCGATGCATACAAAATGTTATTGTACGTAAGGTCACGGTCGATGGTCCGAGTGTGAGCGATAAGCGGCAGCGGATAGCGATTACAGACAATATATTGCTTCCTGAACACATTTCAAGAATGATTGGAAGTCAAGCATATTTATTTTCGATTTCATATGATTGTTAAGATGTAGTTCATTTTAAACATATTAAAATGGCATTATTCAACAAAATTAATTTACTTTTTTTTGTAACAACTGCGTTTATATGTCTTCATCAGCATCACTATAATCATAATAACAAAACCAACGTTTATCGTTTCTCTGCTTACACACGTCTCTTTCCACAATGAGAACGTTTAACGTTACGTTGTTACTTGCTCTGATCAAGAGCGGGTAGGCTGCCATATCAATGTTCTAAATATACGGTGAAACTGGTCATATAACGTAGTATTCTCAAAAAGTACATTAATGCAGCATGACAGAGATCAATTCCAATAAACGGTAGAAACGAAAGTGAGCCAGTGGTCAAGGTCTTGTGAGATTTCTATCAAACAATACATTTCCGTTGTCGGTGTGTGGCGCGATCGTATCGGCGGCGGCGCGCGACGCGAACCACCCGCGCGGTTACGAGCTAAAATGGATAGAATATTTAAACAAACACAGCCAATAATTTAACGTATTATTGATGATATGCATAAACGATAACAGATATACAGTACAAATGTTGATGGATGCAGCCGCCGAGAGAGACACAGACTCAACTATTTTCACCAAATAGATTACATACATGCTGATGGGGGAATGCGTGTATGAAAAGAGTGATGAACGTGAACAAAGTACGTCAGGAATATAGAATAGAGGTAATTGACACTTGTTCCTGTCTACTCATCCAACAAGGTACATTGAGAAATATGTAATATGTATGAAGATAATGTATCCTCCACTAGTACATACATATGTACATTTTCGACTAGCCAGGTAGTCTCCTTTTAAGTGTGACCCGTGTGCCGTGTGCTTGTGAAGCCGTGTGCGTGTGTGAATCAGTGTGCTCGATTCTTATTCACGACAATTATTTGACAATATACATATTTATTTATATGAATATAATGAATGACAATATATTTATATGAATAAATGTACATCGATCAACCGAAAAAATCTTTTAAATCAGTTCTAAGACAAACGTAGCTTGGTTTACAATACCAAAGCTACTGAACCATACCTGTGTTCGCCCGTGGAGGCGGCGAGTACGCGCCGCTGGCCGCACGTACTCGCTGCAACTGCGGCCACCCGCTACAATATTTTTAAACGCACTTACTCCAGTTAGCAGAACCAGTATAACCCGCTCGGCGGCCCATTGTTTTCACCAAGCGGCACATCGAGATATCGACGTCGACTCTCTCTTCCTGATATTTTTATTGGCGTGATGGATCGAGGGATATTTATAGACATACATGTATGTATAAGAAGTTGCCGCTGACACATTAACACTTTGTAAGCTGAGCCAAACTGGTACTTCTCAGAGCAGACGATTCGTGACTCTGGACATTTAAAGCTTTAAACTTGGAACCTCTTATATTTCTTTTCTTTTTTCTTAATATCTAATACATAGCTTAATTCAAAATACTACTTGATTAAATGATACGAGACGAATGGATATAAATTCAATGTTAAGAGATTAAAGCCAGTACTCGGTAACGAAACTCGATAAAATCTAAAATGGATTAATTGGTAATCCATTATAAGCAAATCTGTAATTCATAGTAGAAAAATGGATAAATTAAGATAGTTAAAATTTATTTCAAACAAATTATTTTAATCGGAAGACATATATATTTTGTGATTTATAAGTTTCGGAATAGTATTTCGGCTGGTCTTATAATACTGGTATTGCTTAATATCCCGGAAGCTCGAAATCACAACATGAGGCAATTAACAATTCCCAAAATAGCCAATAAAATATCTTTAATACTATCTTAAGGACAGCAACATATTTTAACAAGCATCTCGTTATATCGTTATATAATGGTCTTGGTAATATCTTCGGAATACATGTTACAATAATGTTCATAATTGTACACTTTACACTGGTGCCCGGGCATTCGATTTTAACCTCGGTCAGAGTCAATAACTTGTTGCACACCACGACGTACGCGATTAACAAACAACTGACATAAAAGAATTATTGTAATGCGTATTAACACAACATCACGCCTGTTATCCCCGGAGAGGTAGGCAGAGGAGTGTAGTGCACTCCCACATTTCAGAAGTTACGTTTACGTCCCACTATGAAATAAGCGGGGAGCCTATTGCCATGTACCGGGCACAAATTCAATGGCAAGTGATATTTCAACTTAAAACGCACACTTTTAAGAGGTGCGTGTTAGGATTTGAACCCGGTCTCCCGGAATGAGAGGTCGAATTCAAACCACTAACTAGGCTATCACTGCTTCAAATGCGTATTAATTTCAATATTAATAATAATAGATTTATGAATGTCACTAAAATATCCCAAGTCCAATGCAAGCATTATCTAATACTACAAACATCGACTCGCTGTATCCTCTCTCGCTTGTCGTGTACGGTGCGACGGATGCTTTAATTAGCTTTAAAGCGCTACAATTTAAATTTTACGAGAAGGTACAAGTGACCTTTCGTTTTTCTTCCTCGTACGTTAAAAATGCTAAAATATCTACATATATTTAAACATATGGTATACAAGTAGGCATGTGGAGCGGATTAAGTTATTGCCCTTCGCAGTGAAAGGCTGTTGGGACAACCTTGTACCTTTACAATTTATTGAATATTTATTTGCTTTCAAGTTTAAATTTAAATAATGCTAATATTCTCTTATAAAAATAAACAGTTTCAATTAATGTAACATGACAAGCCAAAAAACATTTGATAATTGACTGCTCATTGTGTATATGGATGATATACGTTAGTTCCCTTAGACACAGTTCAGGAAGACCTTGAATTATACATTGATTACTTACCTTATGATGCACTTTACATTAACAACTGTATTTCCAAAACATCTAACGCGTACACGAAACCAGTCTTCAATTAGTACTTTTGCATATACAAGTACAATATCGGTATCATATTAAAAGTCGTCGTATTGCACCTATGAATATTCAAATGCACTCAAATCATCTAAATGACTACGCGTTATAATATTTTATAAATAAAGTGAAGAAGAAATTGCCTGCCTATTTTTGTAGTTTACCACATATGCGCGTCGTCGGTGTTTGCGCGCCGACCGACGCTGACACGCCGACGGGGAGAGCGCGGTGAGGCGGTCGAGCGGACCGATCGCCAATCCCATTCCGCAATCCCAGTGGAATGCGCATATTGGGACTGATGTACACTGGGCAACACGTATTCCTGTCACGTTTAGTTGCACAAATGAAGCGTAAGATAGGCTCACTGAGGGAGACCTAAATGCAACAGTGCACTCAGATAGGCTGATTATGATGACGTTGAATATAAAAATTACACTAGTACAAATCTGGAGAACCTAGCTAAGATCTGTTTTTGCTGACAAGATAACTATGCCTTACGAGGTACGAAGTTAATGAGTTTACCTTCGAGGACGGTGCTACGATCATGGTGATGATCATTTCAAGTCTCATCAAAACTGTCATTATCAGCCTGTCTCGGACGCTGTGCATTGACAGTCACTGAGCAAGATATCGCACGTCCCAATGCCCGATGTGCCACAAACCTAACGAGTATTTCTGCACCTGCGTGGCTGACATTTGCCTCGTCCGCCAGCGACCTTCGCCGCCCCGGACGATCTTATGTTCGTACGCTCTTCAAATGCTAAGGGTCGTTGTGGATGACAGTTTATTTACATTCCACATCTAACTTTTCGTCGACATCGTCGGAATTTCCTTGGCTGACACAACAAAGTTGACTAATAAAATTTTAATGTATGGAACGTAACAACACACCTGTAATTTCCGAAGAGGTGGACAGAGGAGTGTAATACACTCCGACATTTTACCCCTTAGGTTTTCGTTCCATCATGGATCAAGTTTTGAGCTATTTGCCTGGAGCACTACTAGAAATTTTAAGAAGAAAATCTAAAAAAACAACAATGTACCCGACTCCACCGACAGTTTTGCTTCAAATATTTTATGAGGATATGTTAAATAGAAGCATTTAAAAAGAGACAATAACCTTAAAAAATAGATACATTTGGCACTTAATGCTCTCTGCTTAGCTAGTACGGGGCCTAGCGTTATGATATAATAATAATAACAGAAAAGTGTTCTTGTGTGAAGACAAGGATAAGTACGGTCATACATAATATGTCTGAACTTCTACTAAGGTGGACTGATTCGTTGAGCGTATGAATGACTGCGTCGAAAATAAAACGATTTTGGAGAGCTTGTCAGTATTATGTACACGTGTCTTCATGCTATGTAGTTAACAAGCAAGTAATCCAACAATAAACAAACAATAAAAGCTGATAACTTTTGTACATTATCACTGTAACCGGTAGTGACCTTTACGCAAGATTCGTTATAATTTATCGCGAGTGTAATTTAACTTCCTGCATTAAGCAGTCGCAGAACGCGTCCACAGAGGAATTTATACAGTCGCGAATATTTCTGCCGGTTGCTTCATCACACTGGACGTTAATGTGTGATTATATTTCACTTTAATATCATCGCGATTTATAGGGGCGAATAGCTTTGGATATTTAATCATATGTCACATCACATCTACATATATGAAAGCAACGTTTCTGAATTGTGGAATGGTGCACAGGAAGGAACACGCTAGATGTGTGGAGAAAAAAACTTAACGTCACGCCCGGATTTGCCTAAGGAATATAAATAGAAATATTTCGTACTCCGTGCACTCTGCTTACCCAATAAAGAACCTGGAGTAAAGAGATAATAATTCTTAACATTTCCCTACATTTCGAACTGCCACTGCGCGGGATGTAACTACATATCTAAGTTCTCAGATGCAACTTTAACAATAAATACTTTAATACAAGAGCATTTACTTATGACCCCAAAAGACAACAACATCGAAGTACATCCATTGCTTTTGAAATTATCGTCAGATTTCTATAAACAATAATATCTAATACAATTTATGGAAAGACATAAACTAGCTTTCCTATCGGCCTGTAATAGAAAAGTTATTGTGAGAGAATATGACACATAAGTAAATATTCCGTGTGACATTATTCCATGTAACATACAAATTATTATTTTAGCTCAGTAGCTCAGGCGGCAAGAGGTAGAGGCGTAGGGGTAGGCAGGTCCACCTTCACGGGAATCTTTTGCAACAATTAGTGTCGTTGTTACTTTTCATGTCAATTTATCGAAATAGGTAATACTATATTTGTCCAACAAGTTTATCATATTGCAGTCTTGGTTCTGTGGCAGGTGAATCGATCAGTTCAAACATCCAGACTCATCGGTAAATATTCATCGGTTGGATGCGAAGAGCTAGATCGTGTTCAGTCGCGTGCTACTGGAGAGGCGTATGTCCAGCAGTGGGCAGCAACAGGCTGATGATAATAATGATGAATTGGGAAACGCTCAGTATATATGTATATACAATGCTATGTCCTCAAACCCACATAGTCGAATGTTACCGTAACGCCGAAATCGCAACAAATGTAAACGCACGGTGACGGCGGTTACGTCCAAAATAAATCCATAATCACAAAACCACGACCACTGTCAAGAGTGAACGAAGAGGAGTACTGACTGGCCTACCGTTGGGCAACATGCCGCTAACAGCTTAAACAGCTCCGCTGCCCGGGCGCCGATGACGCCCCAGATTGGTTAAACTCCGTAATATTTCCTTTACGACTCGACGCCACTGTACAGCGCGACTTCCTCTTTATGTGTTTATGTTACTCGTGAAATTATGTCGGATGTTTTATTTTCTATCTTTTTTATTTGTGTGATCTTCAACATCGTAAAATATTTTATAATTATACGTAACATATATACCATGCTTAATAATTATGTTTGTTATAGAAACATCAAATGTCTGTTCCACACCGACAACTTATTTATTGTTAACAATCCAGCAGAGTAAACCAAAAACCGGTCCCGTTGGAGGATATCCTCGGATATGTAAGAAAGACGATACAATATCACATTTGTATGGATTCGTGCCGCCGGATATCCGGCTCGGAGTTTGCTGAACTATGGTAATTACGCGACGGGCCAGCCCGTGAGCTCATGAACTAGAAATACCGGAAACGTCGAGGCGTTATGTTATAATTGTCGATGCCTTATCACTTGCCAGTTTTATTTTGTTACAATCAATATTAATATCTGATACGTTCATTTCGAGCGGCAAAGTAATCTCATACGGAGACCAGTCAGTCGCGTCCGACACTTGTGCGGTAACAGAATTCATGATCACGTTTAATTTGTTCCATCCTACGAGGGCACAAGCAACCTACAGCACAGAACAGACATCTTATGAACCGGTACCTCTGTTACGTAAAAAACGAGTCAGTAGGTATTATATGGTCACGCTAGGCTTCTTGTAGGGTAAGCAGAGAGCAACAAATATGAAACTTTCTTAAAGACCTGTCGTGCTTCTACTGCATTAATCGCTCTCTTCGTACAAACTACCGGTTTCCAATACTGTGACATCTCCCAGTCTATATTATTACAGTGCGTAAATATGTTTCATAATGACCATGAATTACAGCAGCGCTGTCCTGCTACTAAAATGTCGAAGTCGCGTTGTCGAGAAGCGGTTGATCCGCTTTATAAAATATATAAGTTAACCTTGGCATACGACAATTTCGCAGCGAAAGGCAGAAAAAACAACTGTACACATGTACACAGCGCCACCTTCAACCTGTCACTGTCACCTGTATTACTAATCCGATAAGATTCAAAATATGCAATGCTATTACATTGATTTTATTGAACTTAAACTTGTCGACCTCACAATGCCAATATGATATTGTAACGTTCGCTGTTAATGCTCCATTTGAATTTGAGATTTATTTTCAACAGGACAGAGTTTGTTTTATATTGGAGGATCGTGGCGTGAGAATCGGGAACGATATGTAAATCGTGATTGATTGGTAACATCCACGACAACAAGTGGGGAGTTTGATGTGGAAGGAACTGAAATGTTTTTCTACACGTTCGAAATTTGAAATGAGAATGAATACAAAATACGCCAAAGGCCAAGACGAATGTTTCGCACAGTCGATGTAATTGATTTTTAATGTTTATAACGCTTAAGCCTCATTACGTTTGACATAATCAACGTTCAAATTATAATTGAAAATTAATCTTGTGTTATTTAAAATAACTGGTTGTAGATATTTGATTAATTATTATATAAGGTTTTCGATTCCTCACTGATTAATGTTGCGCCAGATGCTCCGGTACATTAATTACGTAAGGGAATTTAGGAACAAATAGAGAATTACTTAAAAATAATAATCGTAGCCGTTGAGCTCGGGCAGAGAGCTGAGCCGTTTGTCTGTTTACCGTGCCTTTTAACGTAAAATAATAATAAAAATGGAAAACAAAGAAAACTGTATTAAAATATTGTATTGTTGTTATAACAAAAGAAAGTAGACAATAACCTTCACATAAAAAGAAGACAACGTTTAAGAAAACAAGTTAAAAGCATCGGGCTGTAAAATGTCTCGAGTTGGCTCAAATGATGAGCAGGAGGAAGGTACGTACTTCAATTATATTTGTGGAGACAAAACGAGAAGATCGACCGTGGACAGAACAAAAGTGAAAGCATAACAGTTGCAACAGCTTTACGCATCACTGGTCGTGGTCGCTTCAGTGTCAAAGCGATGTTCCAACTAACGTAATGGTGTGTACACACTATCCATCTCTTATACTTTAGGGGATAAAGGTTATTATTTGATCATAATTAACTGCGCAAAATTCAAATTCTTTCGGTTTTTGTGGACATTTAATGTAAGTTATTTCATTGAAAAATCATTTCCGAATTCCTTTTGGCGGTTGAATAATTTTAATTTTTCCTTAAAGGTAGGCGACTGGAATGAATCTGCTTGATGTACTAGCTAAGCTAGTATATACATATAACCGTTTCTTAGAACCTCAATATAATTAAATATAAATAGACAAGCGAGTAATGAACGCAAAAAAACGTAGTGTTTGATATAGTCGATAATAACATATGGATTTATGATCGACCCAACTAAAACTAAATAATATTG
The DNA here is from genome assembly GCA_018244755.1 of Jemadia pseudognetus. Lineage (NCBI taxonomy): Eukaryota > Metazoa > Arthropoda > Insecta > Lepidoptera > Hesperiidae > Jemadia > Jemadia pseudognetus. Next base: position 8,797 of record DWTO01001564.1, read on the forward strand.
TGGACAATTATTTAAATGCAACAAAATAAATTTTATACCATCCTGTACATAATATATTTTAAGAAAACAAATCTTCAAACGTGTTAATTGACGTATTGATGAAGCAAGTAGAATTCTTATTTTACAAATAAAAACTTAAATATGGTCTTAAGAACGTCCCTGGTAAATAATAAACAGTTACAATAATAATAGTGTATAATTAATGAAAAGCTGTTTATGATACACTAACCGGTGTTCTCAATCGCCCTTAATGTTTAAACCAAACCGTCATTATGCTTGCCATAAACAAAATAATAAGTGCAGTTACGATCGCAGGCTCACGTACTGCATGTGATATCATTACGGAGATACATTACAGCGTTACGAATTCTAACGAGTTTACAGTGTATTTTAACTGTCTTGTTAGTCCCGTGGTCGCTACCTTCATTACTGAATGTAAGGTTGTGGATTCGATCCCACCCAGGACAATTAATATTAGTGTGATGAGCACGTGTGTTTATTCTGTAATCGCACATAGTCCTAATGATTTTTCAAAATGATATAGTATTTTATTACATACCTAAGTGATGGATTAGAAGGATTGATGAGTAAAAGAATGTTTTATGTGGGTAATAAAGGATGTATTAACTTACAGCTTTAGAATACCCGCTGCCCGCGCTCCCGTCGGAGGAGTTGCTGAGCCGCCGCTCGCTGGTGGCGGGCGGCGACCACGTGGCGCCGCTGTCGGAGGGCATGCTCACGGCATACCACCCCGGGACACCACACCGCACTGCACTGCACTGCACTCACTCACTCACCACCACGGTTCATTGTACGCGGCTACCTGCAACAGAACAACCTATTAACATTTGCTATGAACAAGGATACAACAAAATAATACTTAAAATGTTTATATACTAATAATTAGTAATCGTTCCGTTGTTTGGAATTCGTGTCACCATCATCAATAGCCTATTGCAGTCCGCTGCTGGGCGCCGCCATCCGTCCGCCTGACGGGTTATGCTCACAGTCCCCACGCTGGGCATACGGGTTGGGGATTGCAGAACATAGACTCTAGTACCACGTACGCTGCTGCACATAGATGGCCAAGGCATTTAGTTGTGCCTAAACAGACGGCGCCATCCCGCGGTCTACCGGCGCCGGATTTAGTCGCCTCTTACGCCACCCTGTATCCCGACACGAGGTCGTGGAATGTGTTCTTACTGCCCCCAGGCATACAGTACGTCTATGGATACGTTTTTGTCAATATTCAGTGGTTAAGGTTACGTTTATGAAAAAAACTTCCACGTTACAAATGTTACACGTTATCAAAAAATAAATTTCTAATCATAAATGCATTTCTCTGGAATGTTTGTGAAATTATGAATAACGTTAACAGCTCAAACACGAATCAGGTCACAACTTAATAAACATTTAAAGACATTTGTTGATTTAAATAGTTTTAAATACATAGCTCATTGAAGTAGGCTATCATTACAAGCGAATGGCGGTTTTTGTGAATCGGACATAAAAAACTGGCAGCGATCGATTTGTGTCCGGTAAAAAAGAACGAGGTTACAACGAGCAAGGCGCGGATATCATACCGCTCGCTCGCCACCGAGGCGACAATACCGTGTAGCGAAGATAAAGTACTCAAAGTACAGCTCAGGTAATTACTTAATTACAGAAGAGGTAGGCAGAGGAGTGTAGTACACTCCAACGTTTCACCGGTTACGTTTACGTCCCACTATGAAATAGGTGGTGAGACTAAAGCTATGCACCAGGCACATATAATAATACTTTGATTGTAAGTTAAAAGTACACGGCAATATTGAACGAAAATTATAACAGAAAAATATCAGACAACAAATGTTCCAACTGGCTGCAGACATCGAGCAATTGATATTTATTTTGTTACGTAGTAACAATGAAGGCTACGTTTACCTACACAAGTATGTTCTAACATTGATATTTTGGGTCTACATAGCAGTTACCTGCCATCACATTTTTGCAATTGCGTTACACAAAAATTAAGTTGAAGACAATTTCAAAAAGCAAAAATAATTTGCTGTGTTTATGATACGAGAAACATATGTAAACTACCATAGTAAAGACTTTTTATGAAATCAAATGGGTCGTTTTACGCGAGATATAAGAGAAGTATAGATATATTTATTTGCCTTGTAGGTACGGATCGCACGGATTAATCATAAGAATGTAATGCTAATGAATAATTTTTTTTAATAAACTTAAAGTTAAATGTAAGCCAACATAATATTTACAGATTGCAAACACTTAACAACTAGATTTTCTATTTAGTAAAGCAGAACAATTATTTCAAATATCTCCTACTAATGTATTGGACGTACTGAATGAAATGAGGTGGTGTAAAGTGTAAACAAAATAATAGGAATGCCAGAAGAAGCCGTCAAAAATAGACTCTCTATGTAGTACCATCACTACACTACACCTACGACTATACGAGTATTGCTGTCGTGTAACAGTTGGTATTCGGTTAAACAAATTTTATGATTCGGTTTAAAAGGTGTGGTTGGTTGCTAGTAGACGCGCCGTGTCCTCTAGGTGATGATTGCAACCAACAATAGTAATATAGTAATAATAGGATAGGACAAATACTAATATTAACCGCATCCACACTAACTTACATCTTAATTAATAATCCTATTCCTGCAGTGTTGTTTGAGGTACAACACAGTCCCCCACGGACGGTAGCAGCGACACCTTATTGCTGTCTGTTCCGTTGCTTCCCTGTAGAGATAGGAATACCCATTGCGATGTAGAAAAAAATCGAACTTCCAACAAGTACTTTTTTTAAGGAAACATCCTTTTAGTAAGCAAGCAGGTAGATAGTAAAGTAATTATTAGATTTGTGGTTTTAATATACACGGGTAGTATGTTTTTTTTAATTATTTTATATTAGGAAAAATAAAAAACTTGAGAAAGTATAACACTTTCCAATGCCCACCTAAAAAGATAATATTATCAGAATAACTGAAGTGTCTCAGCGCGTCGAGATAACTGATAACGAACTGTCCAAAACATACAGTTTATCTTTGGATAAGCTTGTAGTTGAAGATTTTGAAACAATTTTGAAAGCAGATAAAACGGGAAAGTAGATTTCGTAAGGGCCAACGCGAGAAAATATAAATGCGTCTAATATTTTTACATAAAAATTCAATGAGATTAGTATTAATAACTTTTTCAACGATTTCAATTCATATTTTTTATACATTACCTTGTATCACCCAGTTGATTCCGTACCAATTTAGTCATTAAAGGTATTTTTTTAAATAAGGTATTGCTTAGATCGTTTTTCGTACCGTGACCGCTTCAGAGTTATAATCACTGTTTGAAATTGAATAGGAGTTTATAAACTAATCGTAAGTATGAGAACGCAGGAAAATGATAACAATGACAAAGACAATGCAGCCACAGCTGCTAAACCTCAGGTAAAGATCCCATGATTGAGATAAAAACTCGCCGATTGTAATAGATCTTTCTAGAAGCTGTTTTTGCTCTATAACGCCGATAACAACCCGCAGAGACGAGATTACGTCGGTCATGAATACAATGTACTGCGAATACTTTTATTATACGCTTGACGAGTCTCAGGTAAATATTTACAAACACCTTAAATATTTATGTATATTTTAAATTACAACTTTGTTCTTCCCACCTGATATTACCCGGTGAAGAGTTGTAATTAAAATAGTTATGTCCTTGACTTTATTCGTCACAACTGCGTAGGTATGCCAAACGGAAATATTTTTTTCTTGTTAATCCAAAACTGTCCAATTATTTGCTTTTGTAATACTACTTAATACTGCTCTTGCTTCATATACAGACTAATAGTCACCGGTCACCGGTATTTAAATCTGTTATAATATTAGTGTGTAAATAACAGCAATGTTGAAACAGTATCCCAAACCGCAGATTCGAGTTCCAATCCGACTCTTTTGAATACACTTTTACTATTATTGCTCTAGTCACGTCAAGAAATACTGCTAATACGACTTGAACATTACAGCACACAGCACTCGCGAAAGCCTATGGATTATATACATAACAAAGCTAATTACCTAAATTTCGTGTGATTCAACGATAACACGTAATGGAGAAAATAGGGTTTACAATCGAACGAATATGTTGATAATATCCGCCGTTGTAGCGCGGCACGTCTGCCTGACAGCGCGGCTCGCACGATACTGCGCGCGCGCCGCGCACATATCTCGCCACCATCGACCTATAGACATTGTAATTTCTTCATCGATGAAATATTATAAATTGCACTCGTCATTTGCTGTTAATGTGGCGAAATTTTTGCAACAGGATTTTCTGTAAGTACACATTTATAGTTAAAATAGTAATTTGGGATCACATTACCTAGTATCCGACAAAATTTCTTACTAGCCTTTTTAACACTAGCTAATCTCGAATAATAAACGTATTCTGTCAGTCTGATTAAAGGACACCTGATAGTCATAAGCAAATAATACATAAGTCATGAAATCAGAGAACGTACAAAAGAGGGCATTGTTTTTCCTACAACACAACAGTTTAAAAAAAATTGTTTTGTTCGTTTAAAACTACGCCGATATGTCATAATTCCCGCATATTTGAAGTTCGAAATTTGGATACAAAGATCATTTACTTAAAAATCCGATCCACAGTTGATCGTACAGCTAACAATGTTAACCGGATAATTGTAAGTTAAGCAATACACAGAACCAGTAAAATCAAGCGTAGATTGTGTGCTGGTAACAAAAGCTGTCTGTTGCTATTTCGTGATATAACTTGAATGCAGTAAAATTTTATTTCAATTCGACACAATATAGGAATTTTTCTTCGTTGTTCAGCGATTAAGATGTTTCGTCATGGCATTTATCGAAAGTCAAGAGCAAGTGGTATCACCGTGTACAATCGGTATATGTTTAGCCATGGGTTCACTCGATTCTGTTTTATTTTTCGCATTAATACTATCAGTGACTGCCTCGTTGGTCGTGTTGGTTGCAAGGGCGACTGACGATCGGGAGGTCCTGGGTTCAATTCCCGAGTCGGATACTCAGAATTTTTTAATTTAAATTTTCTAGTAGTGGCTCGGCGTCTGGAAATATGCCCGGTGTATGGCAATAGACTTACCACTTATTCCATATTGGGACGCAAACGTGAAACGTGGGAGTGTTAGGTACTACATTCCTCTGCCTACCACTTGGGGGATTACAGGCGTGATATTATGATGTTACCTAATACTATCAGTATTTATAGTGCATTGGGTTCGGCTCTAACACCAATTTGGGTGGGTATTCATTTTGGACAACATTTTGAAAAATAATCTGTATACATGTTCGTTCACTTAATCCAATGTCGTAATAAACAACGTGAATAATTTAAATGTACCTCTTGAACTCTTTTAAAAACAGCTCAGGTTGTACACTGAAAGGTTTCGAGTTATCACCTGTATGTATATTTCTACCACAAGACCGCGTCGGTTATCTGAGGAGCTCATTTGCCATCTCTTTATCAATTGCGATTAAATTGTTTCTAGAACTGAGCGAAATATTTATGCTAATTGGTACTCGTGTAATAACGCTAATTAAACCGCTGCTATTTTACGGAGCCTCGTCCAGATAATATTCTTCTTATATATGTTTATTTTCAATCAATCCGTAACCTTAATTAAAACTGAGTATTTCTTAACGGTATATGAGTATTTTTATTGGCAAAGCGCAGGAATCGCGCAGGCAGCAGTTATAAATGGCTGCCTCCGTCCGTGAACGTCCTGATCTCACGCAGGACTATAGGTATATTACTGTTTGTCCCTGTAGCTGGGTACCAGAATACGAGCTACGGTATCTCCTGCCTGTCGTAGGAGGCGACTAAAACGAGGCTTCCGGGGTTGCAAGCGGGGTTCCAGAGTGGGAGCTCGAACCTCTTCTCAGGTTGCAACCCCGGGAAGGATGACGATATGTGTGGCCGCATATTGTCGTACGACTCGGAAGGCATTAGACCTATACCCAGTGTCGGGCCCATAGGGGGCGTCGTCCTAGGAGTGCACAGGTGCGTTCCGTAGGAGATCACGGAGCGTCCTTTTATAGCCGAAAAATACCACCGAAAGGGTTTAAGTGCGGTAAAAGTCCCAGAGAAACCGGTATCTCGGGAGAGATACCGGGTACCTTGTGAAGATTTCCTCCCGTAACCAAAACAAAAAAAAGTATATATCTGTTACTGTAAGTTCATATATACCTATGCACATAAATACAAACTTACATACATAGATTTTTTTATATTCAGACAATGGAGAAATATTTTTTTACAAATTAGCCATTTAGACGTAACTAACTAGTCACCATCGCATACGAACATTTACAATATTCGATGACTGACCCATGCGTTGCTGGCTTGAACACAGCTCTTTTTACATCTTTCTTGAACAGCCGATGTCATAGCGCTCCAGATGTACCTTCGAGTGAACGTGCTAACCTACACAATAGGTACGTGAAAGTGACCGGACATAAATTTTTTATTTGACCTGTGCCATTTAAACCTAGATGATGCCGACGCTACATCTGTACCTACTTGAAGCCAAGATAGTAAATAATAATAAGTATTTGAGATAGAAATAAGAAGGTACAAAAATGTTAGTATCAGTCATAACGCTTGTTAGCGGTGAGCGGGGCCGCGCGGGCTGTCGCGGCGGTCGCGCGTGGTCAATTACCACTCGCGACACAGTGCGCCCGCTACAATAGGACACCCGGCCGGCAGTCTAGCGTGCAACGGACAACAAGCGCGCCATGTTTTTGTCGCCAAAATTCGGGAAGAACTGTGAGCTTCCAACACCGTGCCATATTTTTTTTGTTATATAATTTATAGAACAACAAATACATTAGTGATCTAAAAATATGATTCAGATGTAGGTAAAATACTAAAAACAAATCCAAAAGTTCAAATAAATGTAAATGAAATCATAAATTGTTCAAACATTTTAGATCCCATTATCTTCTTTTTAAACGATATTATTTAAAATGATAACAGCGTTGTACACTGTGTGTTGGATTACATATTTCATATTAATAATTGACAAAGGCATTTGC
>DWTO01001565.1:0-15881 GCA_018244755.1 Jemadia pseudognetus
AACGTAACCCGTGACACGTGGGAGTGTTCTGCATTCCTCTGCCTACCTCTTCGGGGATTAGAGGCGTGAAGTTACTTAAGTTACGTTTATTTCTTCTTTGTAGTTATGTTACAATTGATAAGTTAAGAAGCTATATGTTACTGGAGTATTTTATCAGTTACAAAACGATTTGTTCAACATGATAACATGTTCAACATGAACTTATTGCTTGGTGCATATTCATTGACGAAGTAACTCTTCGACGCGTGGAGGTATGTACTGATATAACCACTCGTCAACGGTCAAACAATAATACTTGGTGTATAACTATAAATAAGCTCGATGCCTTTAGTGCTCTATTCCATGCTTGTGGTGCTTACAATTCTAGGTAACTAAATTTAGATGTGACGTGTTTAAAACTTTAGTGGCCACCTTTATTCCGTGAAAAACTTGAGCAAAAATCAGATTTAAAAAAAAATTATGAAATAGGTATATGCTTTTTGACATCAGGTCTACAAGAGCTTTAGAACTAATTCTCACTACTATCAGTAACATGGAATAAATTGATTGAAAATTGACAATTATGCTACAAGCCACGTATTTAGTAAAGGTTTGACTGGCGTTGATCAGTTACTTACGCCTGAAATCTAATGGTTTTTTTGTACAATACATAGAAACAAACTTGACAAATTTGGCATAAAGGTTTAGTTTCAGGTCGATGTCGAGATCAAATATCTAAAGGACTCTCTTTTTCAGGTCGTGATGAAATACCGGCACGCTAATCATTACCAGAACAATAAATAAATAAAAAATTGTAATGAATTTTCGTGTTACTCTATTTTACATAATTCCATATCAATATCAACGGACAATCTACCGTCAAAATGACGATCTCGAACTTTTTAGGTAGGTACATACATACATATATTATGAATACCGGTCTGTCTAGTGTTAAGGTACTCGTAAAATTCCAGTTTGATATGTATTCAGAAAAATGCATTTATGAAATTAGCTGATTTTTAGCGCCTGTTGTTTGTCATTGTCAGCTAATCGTCACAATAAAAATACTCTTAGTTTCGTTATTATTGTACTACTAAGAGAGTAGTTGTTTATTGCTCCACATTAAAATATATTTTGCAGTTTATAAAAAAAATTACATGGAAACGACGCGGTTTTTATACTATGTACAAATCAATCAATCTTGATTTCGTAATAGAAAATGATGTGTTTGAAAAGTAATATCGGTTGGGTCGATTTATTTAATATACCACCCATCAATCACGCACGCACACGTTATAATATATACAGAACATTGGCGACAGACCGCAATGCAACATGTGATATGTATCAATATCGAGGTTAGGGGTGCCTTACAAAAATGCTAAATGACTGTACAGAACTTGTCAGATTGCCATTCAATTTCTATACTCTAACTGAGCATTATCCCGCACGTGGGAACCGGGCAGTGCCCTTGGTTTAATATCTGTTATTTGTAACAGTAAATCGGAGCTCCAATTCCTTAGTTTTAGATAACTGTAGCTACACCTTTATGTCAATAAATTCACTGTTAAAATAATTTCATCAAGTTCTCTATCGGTTGTATCGGTCTCTATGCTTGTAATCTTGAGGGGATTTGTAACAATAAACATTGCAATAATTTATTATTCGTCTTGAAAAACCATTTCCTGTTTATTTTATCAGCTATTTACCCTTTGCTTTACGGCCATTCAACGTACATCATATATATTAGCCTGTTCCAGTACACTGCCGAACCTAGGCTTTAATTATTTGTAAATATTAATATTTCTATCAAAACGTAATTTATTATATAATAACGTAATATTATGGTAGCGTCATTCCCATTTAATTACATGGAATCACCGACAGCGCAGTGACAAATATCAGTCGCTAACGAGGCTACCAATGAATCGTGACGGACGGACAGAACTATTAATTGACATATTAGAGCCGCAATGCGTGTGACGTTTATTAATAGACGAGTTAGCTTGTCGATCGCACGGGCCATTATTGTTCATGTTGTGATAGGAAACGTGTAATAAAATATCATACCTGCTTAATAAGTATTTGATATCTTTGGGGACAGATTATATTCCGCCCGAAAAAATTAAATTAACAGTGGCAGCCCATAGACATAAAAATTAAAAGTGTGTCAGAAAAAAATATTTCAGAGTAGGGTTAAAACTGTGTCAAAAAGATTTAAAAAAATATACTGTGTCGAAAATAAATAAACTTAGGAAAAATAATTTGTAGTATACATAAATATGTACCTATACAAATGAAAGCGTACTTTACAATGTGCTGCTCTCATGTATCATGTTAGATTTTTACGGAAAAAAATCAATTTCTGTTTTCCTATATGAACTCTGCCTTGTGGAATAGTTACTGAGAACTGAATATGGTATGAAACATTTGATTTAACGCGTATTGCCGTCCCAGGCGAAGTGTTCTTTAAACTTGGCCGTGTAACAGAATAAGCTGTTTAAGCCACGTTCGTGCGGGTCCAGCAATCGTTATAGATAATTTCCAACTTATAGCTGCAACGTAGGAAACGTAAAATCTAACGTTATTCGTTTGAATGAATATTTTATACTACTTGGCACTGCTCAGCTTTCGGATTGGATATATAAGGAAATAACCAGCGTTTTTTAAATGTTCTGTCATTGCACTTCAGATTATTAATTTGTTACTTGTAAATACCTTGGTATTTTATATAGTAGATTCTAAAGAATCATTCGGTGTTTATAGTTTTCCTGTGCCATCTTCAGTTTATAAACGACGGTTTCTAATATTTCTAAATAAAATTGTGTCAACAGTCTTAGCACTTTTTGGAATAAAGCGTTGAAGTGAAATAAAGTTTTGGATATCAGGAGCTAAAATAGAAATCTACATGTTATTTCTTCCACGTATGAAACGTAAAATTGACTGCATTACACTGTCAAATGATAAGTACTTTTCGAACTGATGAAACTTGATCCACGAAATTAGTCACCGTTTTTAAATAACATTACTTATTTCACGTCACTTAGAAATCCATGTGTCACTCTGAATTTCTGATCAGACTCCATTATCACAATGTTTAATAGCTCAGTGTTAACAAAAATACAGTTTAGTTGTCATTCGTCATTAGTCCCTCGTTTTTGAACAATGATTTTATTAATATTAATTTTAACAGTTTCTTTATTAACATCATCTTTATTAACTGGAGTTTTCAGGTATCTATAATCTAAAAATCTGTAAGTAAAAAATATAACAAGCTAACATTTATACAGCAACAAATACAGCGAGTTCGAACCCTATTTTAGGTATTTCCTTAATTTTCGTTCATGTGATCTATTCAATTAGTTGTATTAGTGTTATTTACATATTATGTCTATTTAGAATTTCAATAATTTTTATTGAGTTGACATCTTACGGTCGAAGGTGGACGGCTATAATACTTAAATATAGAAGAAGTGATTGAACCACAATAATCCAGGTAACGTCAAAAGGCTATGAATATTCTATTGAATTACTACCAATAGATCTTCTTCTAGTTAACAACTTACGTTCGTGATACCCAGTTTGTATGTTATATTACAAGACAGGAGAACGTCAGATATAGTGCATAGCAATTAACTTACATTGTACAAAATTAAACTTCCGCAAGTAAGTTAACACTTTTAGGGTTTTAAATATTTTTGGTGTTTAAAAAAACTAGTCGGTCTTTTTAAAATATTGTTCCTATTCGGCTTAACAGGATATAATAGCTTGCGAAAAAGCTTTCAAGAACAGGAACAAATAAGATTAGCTTGAGAAATGTTTAGCAATAACAAAGTGGAGAAACTTGTAAGTGACGTTTGCTCATTAAGCGTGCTGCTCGGCGCCCCGAGTAGTCGGTACCTACCTCTGTTTATTCGTTAATGAATTTTTTATATAATATTTTTTTTGTATTAACAATAGTTTTCTTCATATCGAGTACGTAACAAATGAGTGTAACACATTGCGTTATTAAATGTTGTAAGATTTCGTATTTAGTATATATATGTATATAGATATATACGAGTATACCTACAGTTACGTACAGATGTTACATATACATATTATTGTCCTCTTTCAAATTTTCTGCTTTATAAAAACACCAAACTATCCAGGGGTTGATTTGATATATTTCGTGGATTTATGAAATGAAATTATCGCAAGTCCGTTACGTTGTCCATTTATTTGGCATGTTCAATTAGATTGCACTCTGTTGGATGTCGGATACAGCATCCAAATATCCTTTCAGCGAATTGTTTTACAGTTCTGAATGACTTTGACTATTTGATTTTTAAGCGCTTCGAAATTATTGGTTTAGATATACTCGTAAGAGTATCAACTTTCTGGTCACACACGGTCATTTTGAATCATAATAATATATTTTAATATGTAATTCTGGGTAGATGATAGGAAATATATTTTTTCTAAAATAATTTAATCTGTAATTTCGTACAGCAAGAAGATTATTTTCATTACGATAACCAAGGCATCTTTCACATGTCACATAACACGGATATTTAAATTTATAAAGCAAATTTTAATTTTAGAGGAGTAAATATTCTTTGTAATGGATTATACATCTTTGTCGCAGTGTTGGTGATAATCTGATTCATTTATAGATCGTTCTAAACACGTATATAAGGAAAAAAGGGCACTAACCGTGATGGCGACCATATTCGTGTGTGATATACCTGTAACTTTGGTTAACGAATGGTAACGTATTTAGCTGATCTCCGAAGCTCGTAACTTAGGTGAACTTAGTTATGGATGATACTCTACGATTTGAAAACCATATATGTGACGTAGCTCGTAGTTGTGTTCAGAATGGTCCATAATAAGTCCATAAGCCTACCTCTTCGGGGATTACAGGCGTGAAGTTACTTTTTTTTTATAAGTATAAAACTGTTCGAAATATGAATACTTTCCAGGCTGAACTGCGTCAATACAGTTATGGCTCTCAGTTATTCGTGCTCACATATAACGTAATATTGTGGTTCAAAAATAATTTAATTAGATATTGTTTTGATGTTGTGCGTTGTTCTTGGCACGTAAGGAATATCTTATTTGTTAATGCAAACATGTTAGAATCGAAATGTTAAAGACGATTACACCTACACAAGTCGTTATATAAAAATCTTACGTAGCTGCCCAAGACAAGAATCGAGCGTGGGCTTTTTCCATGGTGATATTGATTTAGTCTCTTCCGTATTTGTGTTTCAATAATTATGTTGGCGTTAGAGACGGTGTTTTACTGATGAAATAAGAAGTATGGTCAACAAGGTTAAACTGAATGTATCCACTTCAGATTTTTGGCGTCCAACACTATTCCTAGTTTATAAAAATTAGAATAATAATATAAGAAACACATTTATGCACAGAGAAACGTTTTTTTTTTAAATCGCATGCAATATTGACTTTAGCTCCTGTTATAATGTACCATAATATCACGCCTGTGTTAACCGAAACGAGGGGCAGAGGAATTTAGTATATTCCTCCGATTCACCAGTTATGTTAACATATAATATATGTTTCGACATGCAATAAGGAGTGAGCCTTTTATCATGCAGCGATAATAAATCCAGACTGCGTTATTCTTTTAAAAATTTCAAGTAATAAAAAACTAATATTATTTTGCTTAACCCGAAAATCGAACCCAGAACTCCTTGATTAGCAGTTGCGCTTGCACTCCATCAACGAAGCCATCAATAAGGCTCACGGTTATAAATACATAATTTAATTTGGTGATAATCCAATTTCAGTATTCAATAGTTAAACTTTATTTGCGATTGGTCCTGGTTCATTACTATCCCAGAGAACTGAGTTAGAAAGTTTCATGGCTCGGTATTCCTACCACGTCCTCTAAACCATAGAGCAGCAGTACGAAAACTAAGGCAGGAATAGGTGCAGTAGTCCTGCTAGCTAACAATGGAGTCAAGAAACTTCAACATTCAAACTATCATAATTGTGAAAATTTTCAATATCAGCACAAATTCTCTGAGCATCTGTTTTAAATTATCTCTTGTTATTCGTAGATTCGTCTGTGAAATTTTCGACAGTCGGTCCGGGGCGAGCTCTAACGAAGCGCTATTGACTAGTGCTCGTTGCGTTCCTCTGTGAATTTGTTAATCCATGCATTAAATATATAAACTTTTCAAACGTTTTCATTAAGTAAAGCCAGGGAGCTAGAAAATTTATTTGCAACGTTATATAGACATTTTAGTTAATAACCGACCGACGGCGTGCAGGCAGCGTCTAGGAGGCAGCTGGACAAACCGGTTTAGCCTCTAAACGAGATCAGCGGAGAATATTGCGGGCTTGTGGTAGAACATGTATACGGGTTGCTCGGGAAGTAGCGCCGCTACCGCTCTTTCTGGCGGGGAACAAATGTTGTTAAAAGAAGATGTGTTTCGAATTGAACGGGCGGATTCTGGGTCGCGTGTATTCTAACGGTAAGCAAGTGTTCAAAAGTAGCTACGGATCAGTGACCAGCCTGAAATGGGACAGATACTAAATGTTACTAATTGTAGTCATACCAATCTTAATGACTAGATTTGATGAGAATAACAGCCCTAATAATTAATAATAATTAATAGTTTCATTAACAACTCATAGTAATTGGACTGGCTGATTTTCATGTCGCTACTCCTCTAGTTCTATTTGGAATAGTTTGCAAATGCCATGGGCAAAAGTGCTTATAAATATTAGTGGGTATTAAAATTGTTGCATCCATTCAATGTTCCAATGCGCATTACGCGCCGACTTTCATATCTTTGTTAACTTGTTTTTAGTTTTTATCAGAATAAATAAAGCCTGAGTTAGACAATTTAAAAATTAGTTTAGTGTATTTCAGATTTTACCTCCATTAACACGTAAATAAATTTGACCTATTAATATTAACACACATTACACGTTTACACGAGTGTATTATATAAGCTATTAAGGATATATTTTTGTTATAAGATTTCAAAACTAACTGAAAAAATTAAATAACCACTGTCATTATTAAAATTACTGCATACCAAAGTGGCAACACAAAATTGAACGGCAAATTAAAACGGCCAGCTATACATATATCAAAATACATTTGATTTCGCTCACTCCAAATTAAATCTCGAGTATTACAGTACATCATAAAGTAGCATGTTAGGTACCCGTCGAACAATTTAATAACATTGTAATGGACGGTGGAATTGTTCGGGCGTTGTATTTAATTAAGCCCAGCCCTTTGTCGACCCTCTTTATACCAATCCCAACGAGTTTTATCACGTGTATTATTTCTAGTCTAAAATTTTGTAACAGATTATGTCGTTATTAAAATTTACAGATGCATTGAACAGCGGATGAGGGTTTAGAATATGGTGACTTATTTAAAATGGTTCGCATGTTTTGATTGATTTCAGATCCTTGACAGATCAAGATAGGTTTTATTGAGAAACAGTTTAAACTTTTGACGTTGAAGCTGATCCTGAACCAGAACATCAACAGCGACTAATTAACTTTCGTACACCTAATCATTATCATCATTAGCCTAGCTGATCATCATCAGCAGTGCTGGAGATAGCATAGTAAGAGGACTAATTAAGACAGTACTGGTTTTATCTTCAATGTTGTCTTTAAAGATAACACTTGAAAGAAAACACGATCAACGAGACAGTCAATTCTACAATATGAAATTAATAAAAATTAAATATAGAAATAAGTAGAACTGACTTTACTATAAAAACGTGTCATGCGTACGAGTATGTCAAGACTAAAAGATTAAGGACATGACACGAGTTCGTCAGTAAGTCCAAATGTACACGTTTTGTCACATCGTGTCGTTTCTCCCTTTGCGCATTTCATCTAGCTGTCAAATTATTGAATCCTTTTGGCAACCCTACACCTGTGTCTTAGATTACGTCAAACCGCTATGTACGTGGGCTCGTCGGAGAATATTGAACAAAAAGAGTTGTAGGTACCTTCGTCACGAAATATTTCAGTTCATTATTTAGTATGTTGTGGTTATTATTTTTATTATGTATTATTATGTAGAAAAATCACGCCATAACTGAAAGAATAGACGTGACCGGACGACTTATTGGTAACGACAAAGACATTGAGTCCAAACTGCTTAGCCTTCAACATCGGCGTAAAGTGTAAGATTCCTAGCAACTACTAGAAATTGTAACTCATGAAAATTCAACGGTATCCTACCAGGGGATCGAATCCGGGATCTCTCGATCAACTGAATCCATAACCTAGAATCAATAGTCAGCTTTACTAACTAGGTGGTTTACGCGCCAGTCTGATTTAAAATTTTTGAAGTTTCCAATTCCTCTACTTTATACGTTGAAATAATGAAATTGAATCAGTCAGTCAGTCATTTCATTTTATACTATATATCGTATAAAAATTTCTGCATACACATCTGACAAAAGGCGTATTGCAATTTTTGTGTTGATTGACATCTGACCTGACTTGTTCTCGTGTATTGAATGTGAAATATTTATTCAGTTTGAGCTCTGCCAACTCGTCTGACTTTACGCTCTGCTGTTGCAAAATATTTTCTAATAAAAACGCACCGAATGTATGACATGTAACAAATATTTTTTCATTTTATTTTTACGGTATTGAGCAATAACTAAATAAGAACAGAACAAGAACTGTAAAAAAGCTTTTAATATTAAATTTCATTCATCGGATTCTATGAACATATGAAATAAAAATATACTAAGAACTTTGCGCAATATAGAAGTAATATGAAATATATAAAACCAATGCAATCTTCAAACTCGGCGTGCGTGTATAAAGAGCAAACATGCCAGGATTGTACAGATCGAGGTACTAAGTACTTTCTGCCTATTCTGTAAGGGACCATCCGTGATGATTTTATGGTATTAATAATAATATGCAAAAAAATCTTTAGAATTTGTCAAAGTGACATACATACATACATATATGTCACAGAAAAGCACAAAGTAATCCCAAACAACAATGCCTTACTAATCAATAACCACGCCTCTCATTACCTTCGGTCGTTAGCCCTAATTGGGGATCTCTCGGGAATCACTTTGGTAGTTTCCTAAGTGAAGATCAATTACTGGAAATCGAATAAGGACGGGCTTTGCGGCATTCAAATCTTACACGCTTAGTTACTGAGTAAGTTAGGCAATGGTTAAATTTGATATGCGCGGGCACTTATGAATCATTATGGTGATTTTAATTAGCTCACAATAATTTACGGTATATAAATTGAAAGTTTAAGTTTTGTCCCATTGGAATTAATGTAAGGAACATGATTATTTTTATTATTAATTTTATGTAATATTTACTTTCACTTATTTACCTTTGCGCCGTACTTGATATTTTCTATTCTTGTTTCCTATGCAGAGCTTGTGTGTTAGAGAAACCTTGTTAGCGATAAGACTGCCTTATGTATATATTCTAACTCGCCAATTTCTATTGTCTCCGTTTCACTCTGTTTTATTGTACAAAAAAGTATAATTATCATATTGTATAGTCATATTTAGTTCCTATTTCAAAAACAAACACGAAGAGACATTTTGCGTAAAAAGGAAATGTCTTCTTGGAATCAGTTTGATAATACATTTACATTTAGATTTCGTTTTAAATAATCGTATTTTCGTGGATTTAGATGTACTGCGTTAACTTAACAAATCCTATCATTTATCACAAGATGATAAAAAATACAGAAATATAAATGATGTTCAAAAGTTCAAAGCGGCCATTCAAGCTCTTGGTAAATTTTGCACAAATTGTGTGGGTTTGTTTGTTTGTACGAGAGTTTATTGTGGCGGTATAGTAGGATGGTACTTCGTTATAAAGACCGTCCTTACAAAGTATGTGTCAGCCATCATGACTTATGTCAGTGTAGTCTTTGAAACGGGTAATAATGATAAAAACCCTAGAGTTAAGCCAAAATCAGTTTATGTGCAAGTCTACAGGGGCTCTGACATACGTAACGTTAAACTTTGAATACAAACTATATTCCAGTATTTCAAAAAAGGCTGATCCTCGTCTATATAATTTAATTAGAATGACAGTCTGATGCTACCATATACTATGTTGAGTAACACCGTTCAGAAGACTGAAACATGTGTTGGATAAATTCAACGGTGAACGCCCACCCAGCGACAGCTCATATGTAGTCTTTGCCGTTGAAGACGTCGACGCTCCCTGTACATGGCAGCCGTGCAGAATTCCCGGAAGTGTATGTCTAAACCCACAGTAAACTTGTTTATAAACACCGTGTTGAACTACGCTGAGGTATATATGTCACAAGAGACGTTCTCAAGATGGAGAACGAATTCATTATTCACTTTTTAGCGCGCATTCAGAACACTTTATCCCTCCCAGCAGTGAAAATCATTCCCATCCCTCTTCCATTTATTTAGCCACATGGGTAAGTATGTTATAAGATCCGTTAAAGCTGCAAAAGCTGCTACTGTCAAGAGGGTTGAGGAAATGCGCAACAAAATAGTATCAGACGTTATGTATGGTAGTTTATGTAAATGCCTCTGTCGAGTAATACTTCAGGTAACGCTGCCGAGCCACAATAGTGCTTGATGTCCGCACACTTTATAGTAAGTAGCGTCGGGAACTTGCTCGTTCTTGTTTATGTGGCTATGAAATGAAAATAAATACGGAATTGACAATACTGTTCATATGCCAGGAATTCAGTACCTATACGCCTAAGAATATATTTTTAGCCATTTTTATCTTCGCTTTATTGGGAATTGTTCTTTTGTTTCTCTTTATTGGAAATGTTCATTGCATGAGTCTTAACAGCAAACACAGACGCGATCTCGCACGCACGCACGCACCCACAGTCTCATACGTCTACAAAAACACATACTTCTTGGCCGATATGAGAAATATCGTTCAATGTCCTTGAAAAATATTTGTAGCGGGACAAATGAACACACACAGTTTTCCATGTGTGTGGCAAATACTAAAAACTTGTTACTGCCTGTGGCGTTCAAGAGTGCTCAACGCCTAGACTGCTTAACTTCATACATCTTTTATATGAATCAACTTTATCAATAATATCAGGATTATATTATCTATTTACCATACTTTTATTTTTATTGAGTTATGTTTCGATAAACTTTGCATATGGTTCTTAGTCGTAGACAAATGAATTTCAATTCAGTTGAGTATAATGTAGTGGCCCACAGATATATGTACATATATTCTGAAGTCGGACAATGCATTAACGAACCGAACGGGAATTGTTATTTATAGTGTACATTACGTCCCTAGAAATGTAATAGAACTTCATTAGTTTGAAAGGAAAAGGTGATAAATTTCTATCAAGTTGACCTTTCTAATATTGTTAGATTGAGATTCGAAACGTTGAATACGATTTAGAGTTGCAGAGTGATTTACAAGCAGAGTTATCGGAGCGAAGTACATTTACGGAGCTTTGTAAGGTATGAAGATATGGTACGATATTGGGATTTGCTGATATTTAGGTATATATAGAAGTCGGTGGTATTAAAAAAGAGGTTTTGAATACACAAAGCGTAACAGAATTTATGTACCTACGTAATATATGTAAGCATTTTGACTCAGCCATTTGATGGAGGGACAAATCTATGACGTCAAGTTCTGTGAACACTTTGTTAACAATTTGCTCGTCTTTTTTCCATCTACAGCAGATGTGCAGTAGATAGTGTTGCCCGTTGTGCATAAGTTATATATGTATAACGATATAAGTTGACATAAAAATATATTATGCCTCGACAAAATCATCATTTATGTACCTATCCAGCCGGGCTTTGCAATTTATCCCAATTCATGAGAAACCGATAAACCGAACAAATGCAATGAGCCCTACGGACACTGAAACAATAACGTACGCTGGAGCTGTGCGCTATAAGTCAATATCGAACGCCACGCGTTTCAATACACACAAAGCAGGGAATACCAAAGACGCCACCAATAATTGTATCTTATGTATAGCGCAATTGACGTCAGGTTACCCTGACGTATTATGAACACAGACAATAGCTGTCTTCGCCACACCAGACGAGGTCACTAAAGCTATCAAATTATATTAGATGCTGCCCACCTCGAACAGTATACATGGGTGTGTGTTTAACAGTATACATATGTGTGTAGATATGAATAATATACCTATGGTCGTTGTTGGAACCATTACAATTAACGTAATACGCATTTGTCAGTTTGCTTATCGGTTTTGGCAGATGTTTTTTTCTTTAATATTAAAAATTAAGGTAATCTCAATGTTACGAAAGCGGCAAATGATTGGAGTAAATTGATGTTAATGGCTATAGACTAATAGCAGAATAAATGCATCTCATTTATTAATATAATATTCTTTAGAAATCGCCTGCTGAAAATAAGCTACCTCTAATAGGCGCCATTTCCCTGGTCTTGTATCTTAGATTCAGCGAGTTTCTGTTGTCATTCACAGGACCAGCGACCATCCGGTTGAAGACTTATGGTCTTTTGTAGAAACTAGTCCGCCCTTCAATGGCATCCCTAATGGTTATCGTTTACTTCACTTGCCACTTCAACTCGCTAATTTTGAGAATTAATTCAGAAACTGCCGACTGGCAGACTGCCTCGTTGGTTGCAAGGGCGACTGTCGATCGGGAGGGCCTGGGTTAGATTCAGGACTAAAGATTTTTATGAGTTTGATCAAGGGTGGATTGTTAGCATCGAAACCATGTATGAATGCTTCGTTAGGTACAATCAAAATGCTATGTACAATTACATATCAACCGTTTTATGTGCGATCGGGCGAATTGTCCAAATAGGTATACTAAACAGTTCAAACAGTACTGAATTCCGTAGCGCAGCGCAGTGACGGTAAATTTGCTTGACATATACACAGACCGTCGCACCAATGTAGCTGTAATTACGTCAACTACAGAACTACTCTATATTGGTTTACAGAACCATGATTTAGCGTCTAACCCATATTAGTGGGTGTTTGGTTATGTCCGCAGTAACGTGTACATGTTATTTATAAAGACCACAAACTTTATTTGTTCTAAGTAGTTATGAAAAATAACGTAACATATAGTAAAAGCTGCCTACCTCGTCGGGGATAACAGGCGTGATGTTACGTTAAAAATAAAGGCTTTTTTATTAATGTAAACAAAGAATTCTAAAATTCTCTTTATATTATCGCTATTCTGATAACACCAAAGACGATATGAACTTGTTTCAACGTTTAACTGTGACGCATATTTGGACTTAGAATGTGTGATCATCAGCGATTATGGGTAGAATGTTTAAATGTTAAAGGAATGTTTCCTCTGACAGTAAGAAACAAGACAGACAGCTTGACAGCTTCGTATTGACAAACTTCAAACATTTTGGAGAGCTCTAAAAAGTCGGCTTCAGCAAACTCGTGGACAGAGAAACCTGTAACGCTATATTTATGTAAAACTGTATGTAGTAATACATTCCAGTAACTAATGAACTCAATTATATAACCAAAGGTTGTGTAAGTTAACACAGCGGCCACTTGGCATATGTTGGATCATTCAATAGCGGATATTGCAGACGTAGATACCTCGCGAAGGCTCGCAGCCTAATTGGATGGGGTATTCGGTTTGCACATTCAATCCGATTCATAGAGCAAAGCGAGTTCACCTAACAAAATAGGCTATCTACATATTTTGTTTTGAATAACGTAGCGTAACATCACGCCTGTTATCACCGAAGGGGCAGAGGAATGTATTACACTTCCATGATTCACCAGTTTGGTTAGAATAATTTGAAAAAGTCACGCTTTCATCATCATTATCCTTTTTTCATTTCGCCATTGTACGCGAGTTTCTTCGTAAAAGTTGAGCTATCTCGCTCTGTGCTTAGCTTGACTTTCGACATAGCTCTTAACTTAACCGTATGTCACTAAGCTACGCTTTCTGAGCCCCCGCTGCGACAAGGTGGGATTTAGATTGGGGGTGCAACCGAACGTAGGTACCACGCTGAACGTGCCAATAAAGTGATATTTTTATGGCTTGCAAAATGTTTTATTGGAAATGAAATCGAAGTACACAGCGATACTTTCCAATAAAATCCTCTAGTATTTTTTACGCGAGAATGTGTTCTATTGTTGTAGGCTTTATATCGAGTAACGCTCCTACTAAAGGCATGTTGGTACAGACAGTGGTTCCGTAGCTCCGGGCCGTCTTGTTTGCAGCTTTCACAAAGAATCTTTCACAAAGTCTTATTGCGCTTGAAAAACTGTTCCAGTTGTCGTCAATATGCTACAATTTGAAAGCTTTGGCAAAACACATCTAT
The DNA here is from genome assembly GCA_018244755.1 of Jemadia pseudognetus. Taxonomy (NCBI): domain Eukaryota; kingdom Metazoa; phylum Arthropoda; class Insecta; order Lepidoptera; family Hesperiidae; genus Jemadia; species Jemadia pseudognetus. The sequence goes on from DWTO01001565.1 coordinate 14,299, forward strand.
ATAAAGTTGTATTATTAAGTGCGACTCTTATTGGTATCTTTGTATATGTTTGTTTATAAAGCATAGTTATTCTGATCAATGACTGCTTGATTTATGATCATAGAATCAGTCGTTTAGTCATGTCAAGTTATATACGCCGATAGTTCTAAGAAAATAGACAATATTTACGAAATATTAAAAGAAATACAAATGGAAATTGTGAAATAATATAGTTTGAGCAAATTAAAGCAAGCGAAGTGTAAGCCTACGCAAATTAGATAAGTAGGCTATTTTAATATAAGCGTTATGTGGTGTGTACGAGTAATAAGCGCATTTACGAGATATTTGCTAAAAGTACAGGTATATGACAAAACGACAGGTGAAGAATTTACAAGAAAAATGGCTCTAAAGCTGTGCTAAGAATGTTACCATGCTCTAGGTCAGAGTGCCAGACTACAGCCTTAAAGCTCTAATTCTGAATGGATACCCGTATTCCTAAAGTGGAACGATAAGAGGATCGAATGAAAAGTGCGTTATTTATGACAAAAATACGTAGGTATCAAACAACAACGGAAACATGCGTCACAAAATTTAAATGGTAAAATGAAAACTTTTGAATAAATTAAATGAAATTCGTATTTTACTTCGAAATACAAAAAAATTTGTTGGTAGCAGTTCGAAGATGTATCAGTGGATTCCACCATTTTGGTTTTTGCACCTGAGGAAGGCAGAAGTCCACTGGATGCAAAATTATAAAAAGGATTGTGTTAAAAAAGAATAACCGTTTATTTCTAATTGTTACTTCAGTTAGCATCATAAAAATTTACTTATACCAATATGCATTCACAGGAACAAATAGGATACCAAATAAAAATGATTTATTTTTGCCAGTTAATAATCCCTATATGATTTAGTCTCTCTATGGTTTAGTCTACACGACTAAAGCAATATAGCTATGTTTCGCACATTATGATATTAGAACTGTAAAAAATATGTGTTTACATTCTATTTCCTACAATATCTGGGTACAACATCACGCTTTTGATTTACATTCTTGTTAGTGCATGCCGGCCAACCAAAAGACGCAATATTTCTCGCCACCGGCGGTGCAGAGGAAGCTATTCTATTTGAATTTATAGCTATGTAAATATCGAACAGTATTCGATATAACAGTTTTCTACATATTTTCATAGTTATTCACAACAAACTCTATTTTTTTATTCTTGTATTTACTTTATCATTCGGTTAAATAGATAGTTATAAGGTCTCAAAGTGTGTTATGTTTATAACTACATTATTACGTCATGTTAGTAGCAAAATGTAAAATGCTTTTAATACCATAATATGTGTTTAGTATTCTCATTGAAAATTCATAAAAAAAACTCATTTTATCCACACATTTATGATATTCGTGTCCATGTGCACGTACCTCGGCTTTACAGCAAGACGATTGTACATTTCTGTTTGTTTGCCTCATTGGTTGCAAACACGGCTGCTGAACAAGAAGTCTTGGGTTCAATCTCCGTGCGGGGACTTTTGGTTTTTGTCACTAGGAATTTAGATTAGAATTATTAGAATGACTATTTTCACCATCTTTTCCATAG
>DWTO01001566.1:0-15878 GCA_018244755.1 Jemadia pseudognetus
TACATATTTTATCCATCAATGTTAATATCAATAAATATTTAATTATTATTTGTTATTGATAATTTCTCTTATTTCATTGAATTTGACCTCAAGAGCCCGGTTGTCATGACAACTATCATTGTCATTGGCTTCCAGCAGGTGACGCGGTTTGTAAAGATTGTTCAACAGTAATTGTTATATCTCCCGTTCCTGTGGGATTTGTGGGATTAAAACTACCCTATGTTTTTACTCGGGTTTATCTGTGTATAAAATTTCATCCAAATCGGTTTCGTGGTTTAGGCCCAAACAACGGACATCGGGACAGACAGACAGAGTTACTTTCGTATTTATAATATTGGTAAGGATGTCATTGCTATGAACATTTGGCTATGTATTTATTGTTTATGGTAATTGTTAATATTTTAGGAACACATGTTAGCATTCAAACTGAAGGATCTTGTTGGACCTATACTTGATTTGCAACCGATTGAACCAAACGAAATGAAGTTTAATGGAAGGGCACGGTTATACATTGGTAATCTCACAAACGATGTTACCGAGGAGGAAATTCACAATATGTTTGGTCAGTATGGTGAAGTGGCTGAATTATTCCTTAACAAGGAGAAAAATTTTGGATTCATTAAAATGGTAAGCAATAAGCATAATGGTATTGGTAAATAATTAAATATCTTTGTCTATATAAAGATCTCCATTAAATTTGGTATTGTTATATTTGTTATAGGATTTTAGAGAAAATGCAGAGAAAGCAAAGCGGGAGCTAGATGGCAAAGTGAGGAATGGTAGATCTTTAAGAGTGAGGTTTGCACCCCATAACAGTGCAGTGAGGGTGAAGAACCTTCCTCCTTTTGTATCAAATGAGCTGCTTTATCGCGCATTTGAGATTTTTGGAAAAATCGAGAGAGCTTTTGTAAAGGTTGATGAAAGAGGAAAAAGTTTAGGTGAAGGTGTTGTAGAATTCAGTCGTAAACCCAGTTCTCTTGCCGCCATCCGTAATTGTACAGAGAAATGTTTCTTTTTGACATCGTAAGTAGTAAAGTTGGGATTAATTAGAATACTCACTCATTTTAGTCACAACTTCTATAAATGATTATTAAAATTTTTAGGTCTCTTCGACCAGTGATTGTTGAAAGTTATGAAGAACCTGATGAGTTTGATGGGTTCCCGGAGAAAAACATTCCTAAGAAACATCCAGACTTTTTGAGAGCGAGAGAGGTATGGTGTTTTAATTTTTTTTTATTATTGTGAAATGTGTAAGAAAATTCTAAAAATTTTCTGGCTGTGTATTGGATTCTAGATGGGACCAAGGTTTTCTGAACCTGGCAGTTTCGAACATGAATATGGTACCAGATGGAAGCAGCTTCATGAGCTTCACAGGCAGAAGGAAGAGGCTTTGAAAAAGGAGCTCGCAGCCGAAGAGGAGAAACTTGAAGCGCAAATGGAATATGCTAAGTAAGTTATCTCATGTTTTTTATTTTTTTTATATACAAAATAAAATAACTAACATATTTGTATAATAATGCTTAAATTAAATGAGTTTTAATTTTGGTAATAAAGGTGATGTAACCAATAGGTTGAAAATTGTAGTAATTTAACCTTTGATAACCTCAAACAGCATCAATAAGTGTGTTGTTCTGTGTATAAGACATGGAGTAGCTAATTAAAGTGTGAACTCTGTAGGTACGAGCACGAGACGGAGTTGCTACGCGAGCAGTTGCGGCAACGCGAGCAGGACCGCGAGAGGCAGAAGCGCAGCTGGGAGATGGCGGAGCGCGCGGCCGACGAGCGGCGCGAGGCCGAGCGCGTGCAGCTGCTGCGCCAGGAGGAGGAGCTGTCGCAGCGCATGCGCATGCAGGACGACGAGCTGCGCCGCCGCCAGCAGGAAAACACGCTCTTTGTGCAGGTCATTATATTTTCGGCCATCCATGGCTCAGTGCACTATCAATTATAAATAATTGATTATATTTTATGATCCTCAATATGCTTAAACCCAGATTGGTGATTATAATCAAGCCCCCTTTGGGGACTAAGTCCAGCCGTATAATGAAGTAGGTTGATGATGATGCACATACAGAGTTTTGTTTTGTTAATACCCAGTATTTGTATTATAACTGTAAATTTTGAAACAACAAATTTGCATGTGTAATATTCATGAAGTGGATAATAATAAATTATTATTTTTAGGCCCAGCGACTGAACTCCATGTTAGATCGCCAGGAGCAGGGCATGTTTGATCAGCAACAACCAATGGTAAGTAAATTTTATTATTTTACAAAGTATACCCTAAAGTTAAAGAATACAAAGGAATACCATGTGATTTCAAAAATACTGTTATTCTTTTACAGTTTATCATGTTGTGTGAATACATGATTTTTTAAATTATCACGTCCCTAACAATGGTGTGTTAAATATTTGTGCAATAGGATTCATTGTTCCCACATCATTAGTAAAAAAGGTAACATTTCCTGATGTCAGTCTCAGAAGTGTTTTCTCCATCATAGTTGATAAATATTTTATCAGTATTTTAGCATATTCGTACTTCAAAGTAATGATTTCTGCTATATCTTATTTCTTCAATTAATGATTAAGATTATTATAAAAATTATTCTACGATGATGTCTGCTTGGTGATACCTCCAATGGGCTCATATTATTTCAAAATTTATCTACAGCTCTGAAAAAATTACATTACAGGAATCTATGATTTAAAAATCCTTATCCATAAATTTATAAAACATTAAGGAAATTTGACAAATTTATATAATTTATTCATCTATTTTATTTCATTTGATTTCAATCTGTTCATTATTTGGTTATCCTTAAATATAATCATTTGTGATATGTACACACAACTTTAAGTACAGATAATGAAAAATACATATACTTCTTCCGTTAATTTATTTAGGCATCTAAATAGAAACTTCAATAGGCTAAGTGTTATGACTACTTTGGTATTTCTGCAATACATATTGACATGTGTTCTTGAAGATGCTAGGAATTTCATGTAGATCTCCAAAATGGCTATCCATCAAAAGCTGAATGATGTGTCAATTTATCAATTCTCATATAATTCTGAATGTGTTTGAAATCATGAGTGGTTATAAAGTAACCTAATAGAGTTTTTCTATATTACTAATAAATTCATATGTATTCTATTAGGTATTAAATACATAAAGTATAAAAACATCATGAGATGGCTACAAATTGGTTTACCCGAAGAATTCCTCAATATATAAGATAGCTTTGTGTGAAGAGTATGATCTTATATCTATTATTCGTAGTGGATTATTTGCCTCAGAAATGATTCTTTTCATTGCATAGTGAACATATTGAACATATGAAAATTATATCAACTATATTGAAAGTTATTTTGCTATTGCATCTGCCATAGTGTTCAAAATATAGGATGAAAAAACCTCTCCTATTCTCCACATAAGGACTTTTCTTGTGTAAAACCAAACTTGTTCTTGTGCCATATTATTCACCAAATTATGGTTGCCTGGGTTATGTTCATTATGTCTTGAGTTTTAAAATGATATTTGGAAAGTATTTTTCAGTTATTGTGTGCACCATTATCATGTAGCGATACATTACAGCGAAATATATATTTGCGACTTGAAAACGTGGATTTCGCCAAATATGGTAAAAGAGAAAGATTACTGGCGGTTTCTATTCATGTTTTAGAAATTTGTTTCTATATTCACTTTGACAAATTCATAATGGAATGTTTATTTCTATTCTAAGCATAATAAATATAAATTACCATAGTGGGGGTCGCTTGGTGTACACCTTCAACAAGATTCCTATTAATGTAGACTAAGAGCTCATCCAATTTTTACCTTATAATGGTAGTTTATTCTATTCATATTTAACATCTCAATTCCAATTAATACTTCGTTCCCTTATTATAATTGTTTAATAAATGTCCTGAAACAATTGGTATTATAGATGTGAACATGCTCTTTGGGCATTGTCTGTTCTAGCATAGTAATACACTTTCACTTTGTATTCTTCCCTGTCCTGCACAATTTGCTTTGTATGAGATTTTATTTTGACAAGTTTCTTTCATTGTTGTATGTAGAGGTTGTTAAGAAACTGGAGGTTGAGTATAGATACTTATGACCAGCATCTTCTACTTACTGCAATGTGCTGGAATGTTGCCAGAAAATGGAATCAATGTTTGTAAAAGTTAATGAGGGTGGATTGAGAAGTAGCAATATATAGGCTAACTATCAATTATACAAATACTTATAATGTTACATATCAATAAATGTCCATATGTTATACAGCTGCATCTTGTGGTTATAACTTCTAAAGAATTGAACCTTTACTTAGTGTTAGTACTTTGTCTCTTTCATCATTCCAGGTAGTATTGTGATTAGGAACATGTTGATGAATAGATAATCTGAAGGATAACTGATAATAGACATTGAAAAGCCAAACAATATAGAAAAATGTTCTTAGGACCTTTTTTAAATTTGCTTTAAATAAAAAGATACACACTACACTTGTACCCGTTTTTTGTATTATCCAATCAAGGAAAAATATATTGTTTTTAGATGTGGTTGTGGATTAGATGGAATTAGCGATTTCCTTATTTTTCTCAAGGTGTAAGTTTTAAACCGTAGGGCGCATTTTCATTGGTCGTTTTAGCTCGCATTCGTGGTGCGAGAGATTTCTGTAACGCATGCCGTAGTCCCCGCTTTAAGGGAACTATTTTCATTGGTTTATAGCCCGTATTCGGGCTAAGGGAGATTTCCGTACCGCATGCCATAAGGCACGCATGCGAGCGAGGAACCGTTGCTTACGATATTTGCGTACATTTATAAAAGAGCGACTAATTTCATTAGTCGATATACAGCATGCGGGAAATACCGCAGGTGGCATAACGACCACTTATCGACTTGTTGATTTTTATTGGCTGTTAGCCTGCCTGCGGGGAGTCCTCGCATGCTGTTTATCGACAGAGTTATCGACCAATGAAGATGCGCCTTTAGTGGGTCGATATTCCAGTTGAGCTATCAGTAACTTGCAGATCTAGGTACCCGATCTTCTTTAGTGAGTATTCATGTTCAATAGGGGTATATAATGATAGGGTTGTAGCTGTTCTGTTCAGGTCCTGTACAACTAATGCTGAAGCAAGATAATACGTCAATAGTTTCCTTGTCATTTCCAGTCCACCCTCTACATTTCATATGTAATTGGAGATTTACCAATGATAGACATGAAGCTAATCTTTTATTGTGACAGCACGACTGCGTTTAAATACAGTATTAACTAAAAGTTGAGATTGGGAAATTAAGATTCTCTTAAAAATACTTTCCTGCTACAGTACACGACTGCCATATTCTCGAATGATTCTTTTTCGAATGATTCACGTCCGATTCGAAGTTAGGGTTTTAAACCATTTGTGTGAAAAAATTTAGAATGGCAATTGATATACTATCTAGCATTATCTTACGAGAGCAATGCAATGAAAATGAGTGTTACTGAGATGTCATTAGTGACGGTTGTCGTGGTGTAATTGAAGTTAAGACAGCAATTTCACCTTTTTATCGTTAAGTAATCTGAAGAAGATTTTTTATATACAATGAGAAAATATTGGCAAGTTTTATGATTGCTTACTTTAGGATGGAGGCTTCAGAGACCAGTACGACATGCAACGTGGAGGTTTTGACGAGATGCCGCAGAACCGCGGTTGGGACGGACGCCAAATGGACGATTTTCCCAACAAACGCCGTCGGTTCTAGATAGTGTGCGTACAGCGTAGCAGGCACAGAGCGCGACGCCGCGTGCGCGCGCGGCGCGCGGCGCGCAGCGCGGCCCGCGGCCCGGCGAGGCCTTGCGCTACGCCCTCGCGTGCCATGTGTCCGACGAGTCGTTGGTTACGTTCAAATGAATGGATGAATAATTTGTTATTACAAAAGAACGACAATTATAGAACGTTGAGCGTCCTCCTTGCTTTTTATATTTATGCCAACTAATTCCACCTGACAAATAGTTGTCCATTGTTTGCCTAACCAATGACTCTATGATTGTGTGAAACCGTACAAGGCTTGGAACACTTGCTATTTCTTTTTTTTCTATAAAATGTTAGACGATAAAAAGATTAGGTTTAAAATTTTATTCACAATTACTTAGCATAATCTTATTTTAGTCTACAACCATCAGCCTTGTATATTTTTACACATAATATTATAAAAACTCTTTTAGGTTAAAGTAAAATATAAAGCGAGTTACACACAAGTGGTGTTTGGAGATTATGGCTTAGATCTATATATTTTGTGACATTGACAAAACTGAACCACCGTTAATGCATATATAACTTACATCCGAGCACTATACAAAACTGTAACCAACCGAAGTTTTATTACGTTCTTGACTTACGACACTGCACTAGTTCTAAAGTGTTTTTGTCTAAAGTTTGAAATATTTTTTATTTTATTTTAATATTACGATATCGTTGTTTTCCTAATATCTCTTGACTCATATATATACATACACTCATATGTAATAGAATTTCATCTAAATTGTGCCAGAGCTTAGAATTTTGCTTATGGCAACGTTTTAGCGATTCTCTCGGCGGCTATAAACATTTGAACGGGGTGGTTGTAACGCCAGCCGTTTTAATGACATTTATAATATAATTTTCAATTATCGACATACAGTTGTTTTCCACTAATTTAATTTGTATCACGCGTGCGCTCTACAAATTGTTGAAATGTTTATCTCATTGGCCATACTGCTGGCTGTGTGGGGAATCCGCGCACAATTAAAAGAATGACCTTTGACACAATTAATTCAACTGAAGAAATAAATTTTGAAACAATGATTTAAAATGATGCCTGTTTTATGAGTACCTAGTACACATTTAATAGTGAATGTTTTGGTAAAAAAATTATCGCAAAAGTTTATAATATGATATATAACGACATTGGGTATTGTTTAGAAAACAATTATATTTTTTGTAATTTTTTGGGACGTGTACATTGTAGACAGATTAAACTTGTAGAATCACATTCAGATTGTAGGTAATGTTTAGAGTAGGGTAAGATTACTGTGTGGTTAGAGTAACGTATTGTTGTAGTATTTACGTGATAGAGTTACTGTTTGCTATTAGATTCTGCACATTTTAGCGACTCACTACGGTGTTTTAACTGTTTATTGGAGGTGAATATGAGTTTATACATTTTTACTGTTTGACGAGTACGTGACGTCTGCTAACTTTCGTCTTTCGAGTGGTGATAATATCACCACATGGAAACTCTGAGTTAATGGTATTAATTCTTTAGACTTTTTTCTATATGTATTACAAATGTTTTATATTTAACAGTCTTCATTCATTCGGAGCCGATTGAGCTGCACGAGTTAAATAAATTTATTTAGTAAGTGCGTGTCGTGTGCGAGAAAGTATGCAACTCTATGTAACATTTCAATTTATATGTCGATGTCTTCTATTTCTAGTGTTTAATGAATATTTAAGAGTGAAAGTAAATTGTGTAACGTTCAATTTCCATTATACTACGTAAATAAATATTTCTCCCAAATGGAATCGTATTGATTTTGAACATAGTCACATACATAAGTACACACATAAGCACTTACACATGCGCGCACACAATGCAGACCTGCACACACACAGACACGCGCGCACACACAAACACACACTTGCACACACAAACACACACTTGCACACAATCACGCATATACACGCACACACGTGCACATATAGACACGCAAACACGTCCAAGCATACAACACAACACGAACCTTTTCTTTTGTTATTAATTTTAACTCGATGAACGTAATTATTTCAATTTTTCTCGTCAGAATATGGAGTGTATAGTAGGTAGGTACCTATGTACTGTGATCTGATTTGTAACAATCGATCGATACAAAGAAATGGCATAATTTATTTCATCAGATTATTTGTACTGTCCCTTCATTATTCGCTTTATAAACATGATATCGGCTGTCTAGACGCTCAAGTTAACTTCATTACATAAAATTATATTACAATAATGAATTTACATTTTCGTAAATAATTTGTTTTAAAGCCTTAATAATAATTTAATACTAAGGAATAGTTCGGAGCTCTTTTAATTTAGGACAAATATAATTTGGGTATTTCTGAGAGGTCATACATGTCAATTATTTTCCTGTTCCCTCCTCGTTTAAATTCACAGATTTGGAAAATGATTGAAATAATCCTTAGTTTTCGTATTTTGAATATTACTAGATTTACCGATACTTCGATTATATCTTAAATTATAAATATTATGAACCCTTTTATACAGCTACAGTTAAAGAAACGGTGTCACATCACATTTGTATCGAATTACAGTATGAAAGTAAAAACGATGTAATACAATTTATTTTTTGTTTTATACAAGATTGGTCTACTTTTTGTCACGTATCATGATATTATCTCATTTTACGCTTCAATGTTTGTATAATGTTTCAGTTATCTATTTTTAGTTTTTCGGTAATTTTATTCTTTCTTACGTTAATTTGAATTTCACTCACAATAGGAAGCTCAAGCGTTGTCCTCATTATCTGATAATTAAATTACTAATTATCGACTGCCTCGACGGTGGTCGTGTTCGTTGCAAGCGCGACTGCCGATCGAGAGGTCCTGGGTTTAAGTCCCGAGTCGGGCACTATTGGATTTTTCTATCTTAGATTTTCAAGTAGTGGCTCGGTAGCTGTCCGGTGTATGGCAATAGACTCACCACCTATTCCATAGTTGGACGTAAATGTAACTATTGAAAAGTGGGAGTGTACTACACTCCTCTTCCTTTCTATCCTTCTATATCATCTCCATAGCGAGGCATTTTCCGAAGCGGTGCTAATTTCATTTTGACGTACAAAAGTGTTCTATTGAACCAATTTTGAATAAATGAAATTTGAATTTGAATATCAATCGGATTAGTTATCAATCCCATCAAACATGTATTAAAAATATACATATATTTTAAAATTTGATACCTTAGTGCTTTAATACCCCGACTTTATAGTACCCCGATTAACTCTAGTTCCAGGTTATACGATTTTCATAACATATATCTGGTATAAAGTTCATAACATAACTGTTGAAAACTACGGAGGAATGACACGTCTCTATCTGTCCGTCCGGGGAATTACGTGTGTGGTGTGATGTTGTTTTTTATATCTACACGACGATTCTTTGGCGTTTGAAGCGAATATCCTCCAGTATAGTGGCAATAGACACCCTAGTGATTGACTTACCGTACACTCATCCATGTTACATGCCAATCCATCCCATACGTGTAACGTACATGTGCGAAGTATCATTTTGCTAGCTCCTATGTTAATATTCATGTATGTTACCTTGATAATCCGTTTGATTAGTCCTAGTTCGATTAAAAGATCGGTAATAAAAGGCAGGTAAAAAGATACAAGGGATATGTTTATTGAAGAATTGTTAATCTCAATGGATCATGTATAACTTTAGTAAGAATAGACTAAGCCTTCCAACGTCGTAATAGCTTCGATTTGGGTTTTTGAAGATCCATAATATATTATTCTTATTTTAGTTTTAAGATTTCATTATCTTTAAACTATTTTTTTGTGTAATCTTCGGTCTCTTTTAAACACGATTTGTTTGTAAAATTGTACCTACTTTGTTTTACGCGAATTCTACTTAGTCTTACCTATTACGCAAGGTCGGGGTATTTTGGTAGATTTAAAATTTGATAGTCATCTGTATGAAGAAGGGGTACATACTACTGGTTTTGTTACATGCCTCTGGCTCAGCGATTACATAACATTGTAATGACAAGCATCAGTGTTCAATGTCTTCAGACAAATGTTACAGACATCAAAGGGTAAATTCAGCTACCATCAACCCCTTCACACTGTTGGACACGGCTTCTTCTCAGAAAGGGTTAAGGAAGGGAGAAGGGTTAAGGTCAGTTTGACATGCTGGCCAGAAGACGTTCGAAGATTTTACACGCCTTAGAGAATATTTGGTGAACTCTTACCATTTACCATACTCTAACCATTTACCATTGCAGCAAGTGACATGAAATCTTGAAAATGCACATGGTTTTATAAAATGGTACACAAGCGCCCAGGACTTCATTACAGGACTTCGGAGTGAGAGGCACCAGTATAAACAACTAGGTCAGGTAGCCAGCTGTTGGAGAAATCCAGTCTTATTAATTATTTCCTTAAACTTGGTTTAAGGTATAAAAGATATGATTGTGACCAGAGGCGGCTCGTGGAAGATCTCATTGGGGGTTCACAAAGAAAAATAATGAAAAAAAATTACACCTACAAAATTTTTCATCAGTCACATAACCAAGGCGTTTTATCGTATTGTTCATTTTTCAAAACACGAGTGTATGTTTTTGAAGCATATCATTTATCGTTAACATGTCATAATGGTAAAAACAACATAACACAACCACCGGTACATCGTGGAAATTAATTTGTTTTGTTTACAAGATGCATGCCGGTAAAGTATGAGGTAAAACAAAAAATAACCTAGTATGGGCATTTGCACTATAACCGCACAGGTCATTTTAGTTTGGTAAAATCGTCGCGCAAACGCAATGTGACATGTCTCGGAGCGGCGCCGCTCCCGAAGCTGCCTAATTTCTCATACAAATCTTTTGTCTCACGTGCCTAGCACTGAAGAACTCTCTCTTTCACTCATATTAAATTCAGTGCCGAACGTTGTACACATGTTTCGTTTATAGGAGCGTCTCTCCGTGCGCGCTCGATTCAGAGAATTTTATAAATTTTAATTATCACTCGGTGCTTTTTATTAACTTAGATCAATAAACGACTGGAAAAATTACGCTTGTCTTTAAATTATAACAGTAATAACAGAATATTTGTAAATAAGTAGTGTTCATACATAGATTATATTTTTTCGTGCGAGTTCACACCACCTGCGCTCCTTAGAACGAGCCGCCTCTGAGTGATACGTCTGAGTCGACAACAATTGCAGTAAATATATGAAAACCGAAAAAACGTCTGTTCCATCGTTAACGAATGGTGAGTGATTCATTAGAGGGGTTGAAAGAGGTGGAGTCTTCGGCCAGGATTTTTATCTGTGGTTAGTTTGCACAGCATTTTGTTTGACTGACGAACTATTTGATCATCGTATTGGTCATTATTTAGTCACTATATTGTCATTATATTGCAGTGCACAAGTGTTACGGGTTTGATTACAGTTATTTTTACTCAGTATTTAGTTATCTGTTATTGACTTGAATGCTTCTGGGTTGCGGTGAAACTGCGAAGCATCAAAAACACATACCAGAGAGAATATGGATGGCGATAAAGGGTCTCTCGAAAACCATTGACTGTGTGAAAGACGATTGAGTAAGAGAGAGATTAATCGGCGTTCCTGGAATTAAATCAGTTGAAATATTAGACTGCGCTTCTCTGTGGTGAAACAGATGCAGCGTAGGAATTTTGCCAACTTTGTCCGGAATAAAAAGGACTGAAAGCTTCGATTTTCAAACTATACTGTTAATGACAATAACCTGCAACATATCATAATATAATGCAGATTAAGCCTTGTGAAAAGGTCGTGAAGAAATTACGCATATCCAATGGCCGATGGCTACAGGCACAATATTTTACCATTGACAATATCGTTTCCAATACAACAGCGCCGCGGAGCGTGAGCGTTGCTCGACTATCAAGCAACAATTCGATATTGAATAAGTAAGTAGGTGAGTATTAAGGGTAAGAAAAAATATGTAATAATATTTATATAATATGTAATAATATAAAAAATGGCAACAAGCTCACAGGGGGACGTAAATGTAGCTGGTGATACGTGGGAGTATTCTGTATTGCTCTGCCGACCTCTCCGGGGATTACAAGCGTGCAGTTACTATTGCGTGTTGCTGATCATATAGTCTAATAACGTCCCTCGTCAGTTAATTATATATCAGGTTATAAGTTTTATATAATATTACAACCAAACTTTGCAATCACTCATTCGTTTATTAGTCAGTAAGGATTGTCTCGTATTATTACGACTAAAGATTTAATGAATCTAAATAAAAAAATTGTCTTTAAAAAATTTAAAATATGTAACTTTTATATTTTTAATTATTTTAAAATGCCTTATCAAAATGTATGTCACATTTCCCGAATACTGTACAAAACATTATAATGTGGATACAGTTAATATTTTTCAGAGGGCTTTGTCATATTATTTATTAAATTGGATGAACATTTTTTACTTAGAAAATCATTAATTTTTTTCCTTACTTCATTCTGCAATCACTATAATGTAATAATACATTTTACTAATCATGAATACATAGCGTTTCTTTAAAACTTGAGTGAATATACTAATTGTATGCTATTTCATAATTATTATTTCAAATAAACAATCTGCCTCATTGTCGAGTGGTTGCAAGCGTGGTTTATAATCGAGATCAAGGTCCTGGGTTCAAACCCCGGGTGGGGTACTATTGGATTTTTTTTACATAGACTTTATGTAGAAATTTCTAATTGTTGCTCGGTGCATAATGGTACCTATACCAAGTGACCAGTGAAACACAGGAGTGTATTACATTCCACTGCTTACCTTTTCGGGGATTATGGAAGTGATGTTACAATTTTTTTACGTAAAAGATAAAGAAGTAGTATAGACAAAAATAGATTATGCTGTATGTTACCAATTGCAACACTTGTGAATATTTTTGTTCAGACTCTGCTAGACTTACTAATGTTATGGTCTGTCCGCATTTAATTACAGCCTAAATCATCAGGTCTTCAATATCTCCTATAATGTGAAATTATATGAGCACCACTCACTCTTTAGAAAAAAAGATACTTTCCTAATTTATAAGAACAGATCATAAGTTGAAAAACAACAAAGCGTAATTTCTGAAATGGTATTTTCAATGTCTTTCCTTTGCATCAATGCTCATGAGCTCTAATCTGGAAAACTGTGCATTTCTTCCTGTTTGTGATGATATTGGCAATGTTTGAAAGCAGTAGTTTGATAAATCTCGAGTGCCATATAAATTAGGCTTACCATTGTTGTGTTAACAAGCCTGCTTGATAAATAACTTCATAATCATAATGATAATTAACCTTAATAATCCAATAACAAAAAAAGGTACCTTAAAATTTAAATTGTTGCATATCCTAAAAAAGGTCTGGCATATGAGTAAAGCATTCATAAGATTACTCTTCTTGTTACATTTTATAATTAAATATCAAGATTAAATATGAAATGCACAGTGCGCATGTAATTCACTGTTAATAATTGCGTAATGACTGTAGAATGGTGTGTACGAGCATCGGCAACATGCACATATGCATCGCTTATAAGCAACAGGAAAACGAGTAATTTTTTTATTAAGGCGGTGTGAGTGTCAAAAAACAAAAGAAATGTTTTCAAACGTTAAAAAGTATATCTAATGGAGATCGGATAGAGATGAGATGAAATTAAATAACAGTAAAAATAACATCAATTTTTTTGGTTATGATGTGAAATCTCACAACGCCTTAAAGTTAAAAATGAATTTATTTTCATATTTACAAGTTTTTTTTCAGGATTTTACTTCGTTGGCGAAGACAGCTGCCGCTTTAAACTATTCCGTCGAGTTGAAAAGAAATTAAAATTGATAAGTGATTAAAATCTGGGACAGAATATTATCTGAATGTAGTTTGTTCCTCGAAAGTAAATTTAAACTATGTTTTCTAAAAAATCTGATAGCGATCAGAGTTTCTTATCATTTTATGGAAATAATTATAACAATTGTTCAATTCACACATTTCATTTCCATACCATTAATGGAAATAATTTAAATTATAATAATTGTTCAATTTGAATGTCTAATATTCATCATATTTTGTGGGAATAATTTTAATATTAACTTTTCTTCAATTGGAAATTCCGAATATACTAACATTTTATAGCTCTGATTTTAAAAACATTTTGCCCAGGCTAATATTTTATGAAAATAAGTTATTACTAGCTGTTATATTTGTTCAATTTTGTAATTTTTGTTATTAGTCTATGTACTAATTCAATTCCAATTTCAATTAATGTGCAATTCTATTTATTACTTATAATTTTATGTAATTGTGTTTATTAGTTGTGATTTTATTTAATTGCAACTAAAAAATACAATTGGTCCACAGAAAATCGCTCCAGCAGTATGCGGACAGACAGTTTAGGAGCAACAACAATAGTACAACCAAGATTTCTTATATACGATAATAGTAATCTATGATTCGTGTCTTGGTTTCTTCTATGGTAGCCACGAAATACTTATTCGGAAATTATTCCGTGATATTTCATTCAGCGCTCGTGCTGGCGCCGTCGTGTGTTCATGGGTTCTAAATACGTTATAAAGAAGTATTATTAAAGGGCTAGCTTCAAACTTGGCATCCCATTAACGATTCGGCTAAGATTGCAAATGTCTAATTGTGACAATGGTCGCTGACCATCTATCAGGTCATCGTATATTCACAATTAAAATATGTATACATACAATTGTTGCTGTGATAAGTGGACCATCAAATTGATGTCCGACTGTTCATTGATAATTCTACATCGGAAGCCTCAATTTTTCTTACCCATTTCGGTCAAGTTGTCACCAATGGCCCAGTGATGCGAGATAACGCATGAAAATATTAGTGTTTTTTTTTCCTAATTTATATTTAAATTCACAGGGCTTGAAACATCCTCATTGCTACGTTTAATACACATGGTTTAAAAATAGAACGTAATTTAATATTTAAAATCATGTTTTACCTGTGATACATATGACTTTCCTTGTCATTGTTCCAAAACTAATATCAGTATGTACCTTTAAGGTTATCCTTGCATCTTATGATCCTTTAGATTTATAATAAACAATATTGGGAATTCCTAATGTAGGTTAATGATTTTTCTTGGTTCTTCTGCCAACACAATCGACTTTGAGTAGTGTCACGTCTGACGTGAATAGTAATAAAAAATCTCGTCATCTCTTTCACACTCAGTCTATAATATATAAATATACTATAATAACAGTCCCAGTTTATAATTGATCTTGTTTCTAATACCCTTTTCAAATGTCGAACGACGAAGTATTTTAATATCTTCTGTTCGACACAACGATGTTTACGTTACTCTCCTGTTGTATGATCTCACAATCGTAGCTTTCTTTTAAGTTATATTCAAATAGAAATCATTCCGCCTGCCTATAGTGGACCGGACGAGATGGAAACAGAATTGCGACTGCAATAATTTAAGAAGAATTTCATTATGAAGATTCTGTATCAAGGAAACTGTATTCAACATGTTTTTTTTTCTAGGAAGACTTAAAGATATTTGAAATTTCACTTAACGCACTTCAACTGTTCACTTTCTGGTAAGTAATAAGTTGCATAAACAGACAAACTTAATATTTATATAAGAATTTTGAAAATACATCTTCGCATTAACAAAACAACAATTTTTTCTTTAGGAAATTTTCTTAAAAAACACTGCTTAAGTCCTACGTTTTTTGGCAAGAAAAAAATATTTTATGCATGCAGTGTATGTAGACTGTTGACTTAATGTCATACGTTTGTTTCCATGTACTGTCTTAACTTTTAATAGGTATTTGTACAAAAAATTCCGTTACCAAATCTAACGAAACTTTCCCAGTTTTCAGAAGAATAATGATAAAACAGTGATAGCCTAGTGGTTTGAAAGTCGACCTCTCCGGGAGATCGGGTTCACACCTTAGCGCGCACCTCTTAAAAATGGTTTAAGTTTGCATATCAATTGCTATTGGATTGGTGCCCGGTGCATGGCATTAGGCTCAACACCTATTCCATAGTGGGACGTAAACGTAACTGGTGAAACGTGGGAGTGTTCTACTCTCCTCTGCCTACCTCTTTGGA
>DWTO01001567.1:0-15877 GCA_018244755.1 Jemadia pseudognetus
AATATTTGAGTAGCGGAGCTCTTGATTCAGTCTTGTCGGTCAGTGTCGTGATGAGTGACCATTTTTAGTATTCGTCGCCATTCTTCGCGGTCTGCCGTCTTACTGGAGCATTCGTGGAAAGCGATTGCTGCTCTTATTTGATCATCTCTTGCGGTCTTCATACAAATACTGAACCAATAAATTCGTGTGTATCAACAATATGAATTAGACCTGTTGGTGTTACAAAACAGATCGTTATATATTTTCATTGCTCAATATGTCACATAAAATGTAACATCACGCCTGTAATCCGAAGTGGTGGGCAGAGCGTAGTACACAGTCCCACAAATGATGAACGTGTATTTAAAAATTTCATTTCCTCGCGAACCATAAACACAAGCTTGGGTGCTGTATTGCCATTTTCTAGTCTATGAAACTTAATGTCACAAGTAATTTACAACTAGTCTGAGATTTACGGTCTATAACTACAATATTGAGGATTCCTTCGATATCTCGCCAGCGTAACACTTAAACTACACAAATATACGATAAATATATTTCTTACTGCAAGAAATTCAGTACTATTTCGCTAACTTAATCGCTAGTAATGGAAAGACAAACTTGTTGTTCGTTTTAGCGTCATATGGATCTTTACTGTGAACACATTTAACAGTTTTGTAAACGTTTTAATTAGTTAATATTTATTTTAATAATAATAATTAAGATTACCACATTCTCAAGTATATATGACTGTTGAAAATATCTATGGACGTCGGTAACATCCCCTCAGATGGCCTGTTTGCTTATTTGCTGGACTGATCATTAAAAAGTGGGTGTGAGAACGACAGTCATACCTCTTCTTTGTTGAGAGGAAAAGGATTCGATTGTCCACTTAAATAATTCTCTGTTTAGATGTTGTCTTTGTATATTTATATTGGCTAGATGTCGCGTTGCTAAGTGGTTGCAATTCTTCTTTAAATTATTAAAATATACGTTTTTGTACGCGTGTAATTTGAAATAAAAGAGGTTAGAAACTCATACCTACATATCAATAGATGGAACACGTCAAATTAATAGCGTTTAATAATATGACAGTTACGAGTACATGGGTTTCAAAATGTAGTACCTACATAACAAACTATATTTCCGTTGAAAAATGAAGAAGTAACTATGTACTTCTACATACAATGTCAGTCAGAGCGCTGGCTCTTTTCGCTTTATGGCCAATCATTTATGCCTTACCGGTATGGTCATTTTGTAATCTGTCCGTAATAAAACTCAATGGTTATTATGTCTGTTCCATTATGTTTGGACCTGCGAATGTGAAACTTCTCCGCAACTTACTACAAGTTAAAATTAATTATCGAGACGCTGATTTTGTAACTCGAATTATTTTTTGCGCTACATCGGAAATGCTGTGTTATTTATTGGAAACTGGCTGATATGCGCGACTTCATCTACATCGTTTATAATATTTACAACATATTATTTTATATGCACAAAATGAAAATATGAAAATTTTGCAAAATCAAAAATCGCTAAAAATTGTAGTTTCTTAAAATTTGAACTATATTACCGTAAATGAAATTATCGCATTTTTTAAAAGTACCAAGTGTCTAAGGAATAAAAAAACATTTGATCGAAATCTATCCAGTAGTTTTTGCGTAATGGGCGCCCAACGGCAGTTAGACGCAATTAAATAAATTAAGTAAGTATTATTAAGTTTTTCTAACTTGAATTTGACTAACACGATGGAAGGAATAACATAACTGGTGAAACGTGGGAGTGTACTTCACTCCTCTGTCCACCACTTGGCAGAAATACATGCGTGACGTTATGTTATATATTTAAATAAACAATATTTAAATTCAAAATCAACCTGTGATCCGATGGAACGTGTGTTAAAATGACGGTCCTTAAGTTTGCGGTTATGACCGTTTTTATACCAGCCTCCTTTAAACACATAAGTGATATAATTTGGGTCCCGATTCTATCGATTCTAATTCAATATAATGGCCGGTAATTTAGTGCGATCATTTGTCGAGGACAGTCGATATTCGAGCAATAAATCGACGAACATCGATATAATAACAAGCGGTTCACAATCGACGATTCATTTCTTTAAATGCCCGATCAGGGGATTCGTTTAATGATAGCTATAATGGCAATCATTGTGCGTTTTGGTTGCGGTCGTTTAGTTCGGTTTTTTTGCAAGATGAGCGTCTAAGTGAATGAAGATAAAACACACACACACACATGTCCGTCTAATGAAACGAGGCTGTGCCTAAGCTATTTTAATTCAATAGGTAATTTAACATATAGGTATGTGAAAAACGTAACATCACGCCTGTAATCCCCGAAGAGGTAGGCAGAGGAATGCAGAACACTCCCACATTTCATTTAGGTATGTGAACTTGTTACGAAAAAAATTCCTTACGGTTGGCCTTTCTCCAGCTGTGGACTTAGGCTGATGATGAGACATAAATGTATAAGCACTTGTATTGACACATTTTTAAACCTAATACTAAAATACATTTGTGCTTGTCAGATAAATATATGTTCCGAGTGGGAATCGAATCCAAAACCACAGAGTTGGCGGTCAGAATCACTTACCACGGAGCCAATAGAACAGGAAAATGGAATGGAATCAGAGCGTTTTAAACATTTTGTTAAGTCCAAGACATTGTTCAAATCAATCTATAAACATTAAACGTGCTTTAAAAAACCAAATAGCTTTGAGTGATATAAGAAGGCAGTCATCGAAATTAAAAAGGGACGGATATATGTAAACGGGGAGAGTGAGAAAGAGACACCTTCGGAGGGTTGTGAAACCGCAGGTTATTACGAGATTTAACACGTATTTAGTTAATTAGTAAGTGCGGTTGACCGATGCGGTTGGTGGGCCCTGGTTTATGTGTCCAGGGATTTGTGTAAAATTAATACCGTATTGTTGACCCTATTGAGGTTTTTGAGTAAATTTTGTTATACGCGAAATATATTGCTTTCGTTAATCTAAAAAAGTTAGGTATAAAAGAGCATTTTCATATTACATAATATAAAGAGTTTTTCCTTAACATTTTAACGGAATTTATATTTGTTCTCATATTATTATGAAAAAACATTGGTATCATGTCCACGTTTTGCTATCCCTGTAATCACAGTGAATAAATCTGTGTCATTTTCGCAAACATGTATATGAAATAATACGATGGGAAAGATCTCACAATACTCGAACGAGACAGACATTACTGGCTATCATTTGCCTACAATGCAGTCATCAGTGTCTATTTTACACTGCACAATTTGCAACGCGAAAACTGTATACCTAGCTTAACGGAGATATGCCAGTGCTTGAGAACTTTAAGATGTGTGTTTGAAAGGTTTCCTCACGATGTTTACTGTCGTCGTTATAGCAAGTGATATTCAATCATAAAACGCACATCTTGTAAACAGGTGCGCGCCAGGCTTTGTTTCCAGGCTCCTAGAGTGAAAGATCTAAATTCAAACCACTAGACTATCACTGCCAAGAATCTGCAGCGGTCGAAAACTCGTTGCATCAACATAGGAAATTGCTATGTATCTGTATTTATAACAATTTAATTTGTCGTTACGTGTAGTGACAGATGTAAGATACCACTTTACACCACGCGTTGCTACAATAGATCTAATGTAAAAAGAAAGTTATAAATATATAAAACTAAATAAGACATTAATTGTTTATTAGCTACGTCAAATACATAGTGTGTTACCAAGTATTAACAAACAGTAGATATTTAAAAATGGATAATTGCGAAATGAAGATCTCAATAAACTTAAATGTCTAATTTTAATAAATGACCACTTGCATATTAGTTCAAATGTATAAACATTACAGCGACCAATGTGGTGGTACTTCAAGATCACAATATTAAAATATCCGCGAATTATACAGTATAATATATTACCTATATTTTAAGTACTGAAATCCGAAAACTATTGGGATTGTTTACTTTGGATACAAGTGAAACAAACAAAAAGTACATCAACACAAAACAGAATGTGTACAGTAAATACAAGTTTAACGCGATGTATGGCCCAAAAGATAACCGGGTCGGTTAATAAGTAAATAGACCCAGTCAATTAATTCAGGGTCCATTGGTCATAATGTTGTTTGTCTCTAACTTTGTATTACCCTCTAAGCGGGAAGTCAGTCAGTCATATACAGCAGTGCGAGAAAACAATAGGTACTGTACAAATGTATATTTTAATAACATCCAACAATAAGTACCTATATTTTATTTTGTCTTCAAACATATTCAATTATTGAAGGTGGAATGACAAGTTTTAAGGATTGAAAGTATAAATCTAAGTACAAATCAATGATTTTTAACATTAAAGTGAACTCCAAATGTAATTATGAGTAAGGGCGAATGTGCCCAGAAAACGATATCACATTAAGATTTACAACCAACTCCACAATTTATCTCTTACAACGAGTGAAATTTAAAGTTGCGCGGCCAAAAACATCCGCAGCGTAGCTACCTGTAACCTCTAATCGGGTAACAAAGAGAAACACATATTTAATACTCAGCAATCCCAAAATCCTTTGTACACCGCTGCCACAATGGAAAAGGGTATTTTCCTTTAACGGTTCAAACGTTAATTCGTGTTTAATTCGACACCTTGTTAATTGTTTCCGACACCCCAGTCCGTTTGGTGACCTCGCCGGCCGGGGGACGTGGACAGCCGAAGACCACCCCGAGCCCCCTACACCCTCTCAGGGGGTCATTTTAAGAATATTTGCCCAACACCCCCCCAATGTTTACTCGGGTTGTTTGTGGTACCCAGAAAACAATAGTCTCAAAATTCATTGCTCATTTTATTATTGTTGATATACCGTTTTACGGGCAATTCGATTATTGGAACGAGTAATTAAATGATAATACCGGGTATTAATTGGATTTTACCTGAATTGGTACGTGATCATTTTTAAGTACACCCTCTGTTTATTACGAACATTTGAATATTGAAATGGATGTATTGATTCCGGTAATTTAAATTAGATATTGATAACGAAAATTTTGAATCTTTCAATGGGCACTTAATAGATAAACATGAAATGTTAAATATATATAATTATTTTAGTTTCACTTTTATGTAAATATGATCTTATAGAAGTTGCATAATTAGCAAATAATTCCTCTTTTCATGTATACCTAACTCACCTATTTATTGTTACCGGTCGTACTTCATGTTGATATCATGCTATCTTTTATACCTTATCATCTTTTATACCTTTTTGTTTATCTAACACAATAACAAGACAGTTTATTAATTACAAATATACGTGTTGTTTTAGAAATGGCCCGAATGGAAAAGTCGCCCCTCCTCGCCAACGGGTACAACGCGCCGCCCACCCACCTGGGCCCCATGGGCTTCATGCACCAGCACGCGCTCATGTCTCCGGGCATGCCGCACCACGGTGTGCCGCGACCGGACGGCTCCATCATCAAGGGTCAGCCTATGCACAATATGGAAGCTCTGGCAAGGTGAGCAATCAGTTTCTTATAAAGAATGCAATTATTCTGACCTTAAGTATTTACGACAAAGTACACTTTGTTACGAAGCTCAAATGTATTATCAGAAAACTCTAATTCTGATTGTAAATTTAACAATGTCTTGAATGCGGCTGAAAAATAGACATTCAGGTTTCCCAAACGTTGAGTCCCTACTTTACTATAACCTACATGATTTTTCCAATCTTAAGCCTTTCAACGTTCCGCTGTAAAATTAAGTTTCAGGAACTTCAGAACTGAAGTGACCTGAAGGTTACCTAAACTGTTACATTCACAGTTGCACTTTCCACAAAACTGAAACAATAAATATCAAGCTATAAATGTTTTTAAAAAGGATCGTTTGTTAATTAATAAGGTTCGAACTGCTTAATTAAATTATTACAGAATATCAAAACGTATAATTTAATGGTTGATATTTTCTCAATAGAACAGGGTCCTTTCCTTTCCAAATGCTAAAAGAAACAAGATATCTATTCACTGGACTACCGAAGAAATATAAGTGAAAGAGGGCGATCTAATTTATTTAATGTAAAACTTATATGAAATGAAAATAAAAATTATGCACGGATTTATCAACGGCTTCGTTGGAATTAATTTCCAGCCCGTGCGCGATAACTGGAGACCTGCGTGATGACGTCACACCGGCATGTTAGTGTAGTGGGAAAAACATCTTACTATAAAATTTTCTAGTAGATCTAAGTAACCGTATAAATCTATTAAACTAATAAATCAAGATATTTAATTATTGAAAGTTTTTCATACATATAACACGTAGGTCCCCAAACCGGTTATACGTACCTACCATCACGCCTGTTATCTCCGAAGAGGCAGGCAGAGGAGTGTAGTACACTCCCACGTTTCACCAATTACACTTACTTTCCACTATAGAATAAACGGTGACTCTATCGCCATACACCGGGCACAAATTCAGACTACCAGCCACTACTAGAAAATCTAATTTAGAAAAGTCCAATAGCACCCGACCCGGGAAGTGAACCCAGGACCTCTCGACCGACAATCGAGCTTGCAACCAACACGACCAACGAGGCAATCAACACAGAAGTTATCGCGAACCGGTTATACTCTCCCTATTTTATAGGAATATGTTTTTATATTGAATGGCTATAATTTATGAACTGTGTACGTAATTAGTCATCTCTGTGCAACTGAGAACGCGTGTTAGTTTCATATTCGAGCGTAGTAATTACGAATGTCGAGCGCACCTGTCATCGCGGCTATACCATTGACTGCAATATAATGTACTTATATTGATGTAAGTCGTGTCCCAAGCATCAGTTGAACATAGACCTCCCGTAAGTTGTTGTCAATAATCCCCATGCTGGCCATGCGGTTCTCGCACCGCCCACGCTGGCCATGCGGTTCTCGCACCGCCCACGCTGGCCATGCGGTTCTCGCCTCGCCCACGCTGCTGCCCGTCAGCCGATGGGACATTTAGCTTTGCTTAGGCAGACTGCGTTATACCGCGCTCCGCACTGCCAGAAATAAATAATTCAAAAGAAACTCTGTCCCTATTAATGTATTTAACGACAGTGTTAAATAAGTCTTTACTTCAAGTACTTTTCGAGGAGGATTAAGTCACGGTCACTAGGCTAAGAACGCCCACTAATCGTGACGTGGAAACGAAGCCTTTGAGTTGACGCTGTGATTCCAGTTTTGTCAACGGTCAGGTTACCGACAGTGGCTAAAACTATCCTTCAATAAACTATACGAATTTCTTTCGAGAAACTATATATACGAAGATATGATTTGTATATATAAGTATGTATAGTTTATGAGTCGTCTGGTTACCATAGCACGATTGTGAGATTCGATGGCCATTTGCGCATATATATATATATATATATATATATATATATCTACATGATACCGTAAGTTTATTTTGTTTTTCTTTGATACACATATATTTCCACCCAACGCACTCCAAAGTAAGTTCAAAGTAAAGTCTAAAACCCAGTGGCCTATAATTGATAACAAATTTATTTTTCTTTGACACAAATAAGATTTTTCAACACAATGAAATGTGTTTAAATCAAGCCATATACAACATACATGTGTGAAGTACCAAAGAGAAATATGTATTACATTTTGTTCATTCCTCATACAATTAATTGCCTTTATAAGACGTCTTTTAATCTTATTAGATATTTTTTACAAATAGGAAAAGATTTTCCTCAATCTTATAAGTTTAACAGTACAATATGAATATTATATTTGATAATTGGATGGTTTTGAAACTAGTGGATAGTTTAAGACCTTGGTATCTCTTATATGTATCTTTCCATTCACAAGCGGATGGTTATGGAGTTGCCATTGTATTCATTGTATTCCTGTACACATTACCATTTTATTATACGGTTTCTTTACAAATTATATCGAAGTACTTAATTTTAGCAAATAATAAATTCGCATAAACTTAAACGTCACCTACATGTATTAAAAAAACATGCTTTTAGCGAACTCTATACTGGATACATACAAGTAATAATTCTCATAAAAAAACTAAATGTTAACGATAATAAAGGCCACTCGATTTCCGAACGCTTTGGTATTTAGCGTCAGTACACACACCCGTACTATGCGGATTAACAGGTCTACGAAGTAACCTGTAAGCGGGTCACAAGTGATACAGGTTAAATGTGTAAGCGAGTTAATCCAATAAGAAAAGTACAAATAGCCTGCCCTCACTTCCGCTCCGAAGACCCACAGCGCCCACTTCACTTACCCCACTGTCTTACTGCCACACGCCGCTCGTGTGATTCGATGCCGTGTAAGCACACACTACACAGCCAACGCAAGTTCACGAGCAATACGTACGACTTCGTGACGTCACCAGTGAATAAAACGTGACATCGCGCCTGCAGTCCCCGAAGAGGTAGGCAGAGGAGTGTAGCACACTGCTACGATTTATCTCTTATGTTATATATTTATCCCATGAGATAAAAGGTAAGCAGAGTGTTATCCACCGGGCACAAATTCTATGACACTAATAGAAATTTGAAATTAGAAAATCTTATTAGGACCTGATCCGGGGATTGAAAGCAGGATCTTTCGTTCAGCAGTCCCACCTGCAACCATTAAACGAACAATACAGTCGATAAATAAAGAACACATAAATAGATACATATTTTATATTAAAAGTCATTGTAAATAGGCAGACAGATGATGTCAAGTGGTTACCATCGTCTATTTGTAGCCAATGACAACATCAATATCATTACGATTACCAATTTGTTACCTGCATTTAATTATTATATTCTACATGTACACTTTACGTCATCTACACTTTTATCGTTTGGTACGGGTCTGCTCTCAGTATGGCAAATGACCACACGCTGACAGAACGCGTAATTGGTAGGCGCACCAAGCAACATTTCATTGTAAAATTTGTGACAAAATTTTTGGACTCCTTTCAAAACAGCAGCTATAGGAAAAATTGACAATAACATCTAACTAAACCATGTATAATAATGTTCTGTGATCGATCATATAAGAATTTGAATTACATTTTATATAAGTTACAATAATGTAATTAAAAAAACAAAAGACGATCTTTGCAGTCACTAGCCCTTTTTCGTCCTGTAGGTTTGAATTCAGTGCAATGACAAAGTAGGAACGAGCCAATTTGTAATTCATGTAATTTGGAATTTTTACATTTGTGTACTGTAAGTTTTACATACAATTTAGTGTCTTATCACTTTTCCACTTGACCTACATTTGTAAACTCCAATGAATATCTTATTAATTTTATTTTAGAACTATTACACTCGTAAAAAACAATGGAGGCTTGTAGGCGAACCGTTATTAAATTTAAGTTAGAAGGCTATCTTCGAACCGGAAAAGAGCTCATTGTCTGGGACGCAGCTTCTCTATTACAATTACTACTATCAAAATATTTGTGTAATGAGCATAATTTGTTCTGTGTCTGGTTGTAAAGATAAAAAAATTACATAAACATATACTTATATAGAAATGTAGTTCATGGCTCAGCCGTCTGGTTACCATATTAGTATGTATCTACATACTATTTTTACATTAAAATGAGAATGTCACGTGTAGAGATATCGTAAGATATTTATTCATAATCATATTATTATATCAAATTAAATAATTATTGCACCACACGCTATGAACTTGTGTGTGTTGTGTGTGTGTGCAATATCAACGAAATGTCAAAATAGTGTGGCAGCACCGTCGCCCGGTCTGTTTATTGGAGTGTTAAAAGTGTACGAATAAAATAAATTCACCCTCAATAGAACATTGGACTACTGTAAGAAATATCCCTGTCTCGAAGAGAAGTTTAATGAAAACAAAGTGCTAAAGTAATCGAGAAACAATTTCAACGATCACGCATGAGTTGTTCCAGCACAAATATAAGCGATTGTTTTAAAAACATAATTAATTTCTTCGACCCCTCGTTCAACCTAACGGAACATTTAATATTGAGTGCTCATAATTATTATTCCTTTTACATTGAAACCCTTTCCCATTCAAGAACTTTTTTTAATACTTTCAAGAACACTTTGTTGCAAGTTTTTGTCTTTCTAGGAGTTTTTATTAAAGTGGGATTCTTTTTATGGTAGCGATATGCTTTGAAAAAAAAATGTTCAATTAGAATTTCGCTCGTTTCATCCTCGTTGTCTTTATTTTTTTTATTTTCAATACTCTTCTGTACACCTTCTTCATTTTCTCTTATTTTATTTTGTTTGTCTACAGATCTGGTATTTGGGAGAATTGTAGAGCAGCATACGAAGACATCGTAAAACATCTCGAAAGGTAAGATATACTGCTTACCATACAGCAGATAACTTGTCATTTAAATACACTTACTCATTACCCTCACTTATCTTCGTTTACTCATATTTTTCTCTTAATTTGAGTTCTTTCAATCCCCCATTAATTTGGTTTGTTCGGTACAAAATGTTAGGATCAGTGTCGAGATCGTTTAAATTAAAAAATGGTCTTAATTTAAACTGGACGCAGTTATCACAGGGGAGTGTGAAATTAGAGGAGACAATTAGATCCGTGGATCGGGTGTATTTTTAACAAATGACCGCTCGGCGAGCCCGGCTTGCGGGGTGTGAACAATTCATCAAACTCATTCAGGGGCTAATCTCGATGCGAGGAAAAAGCGGCTCTCATGTAAATTGGGCCGATTCGAGGGCCAATGGCTGGGGGAAAGCGCTTTTCTTTTCTTGTTTAATGGATGGTGATTGATCGGTGGGCTTGCTACGAACGATACTCGCGGTTTTGACTTCATTTTCAAGTGCCCCGATTGAATGCTTCGAAACGTTTTAATGGCGACCGCCTATTTGCGGCGGAATATCATTTCAACTTGAGTAAACATCTAACTTGTAATGTAATTGTACAAATATTTTAGGGGACTGAACACTTTCAAATGATTGCTTATGCTTGATCTGAAATCGCTTTTATTATACATATAAATAACATGCTATAGCTCATCGTTTAAATTTACTCGTAAACAATGACGACCAATGTACAGAAGAAACTAAATTCGGCGCACTATCTCGGGCATAAAAAAATTTTTAAAATGCGCCAAAGAGCTTAAATCTATTTCACCTATTAAAACTCTGGAGTTATAAATTTCGTTAGTGGAATCTTCTTTAATTTGGAAAATAAAGCATAAGCCCAGCGAGTGCGGGTAGAATTACAGTCGGACAGCGGCCCTTGTACCGATGTGTCACTGTCAGTCCGCGATCGCCGCTCCGGCTCCGGGATTAGAGCTCTTTTAAAGGAATTACTCAGTAATTTTGTGAATATAAAAGTTTAATGTAACCCGCTACTATGCAAGAATGCTTTGCTTAAAAAGCACGTTTAAATTGCTTAAACTTATAATTACTAGTAAAACTACAATTATTGGTTTTATACAAATATGTCAGCTACATTTTAAAAATGCAGCAGTTACTATTCTAATAAGAGTAAGGAAATTACCATCCTATGAATGAGAACTTTAACAACAGTGATATTCAATTTTTTAGTGATCTAAAACATAAAAATAACCATGTATATAATGTCCATATTATTATTATTATAACGAGATAATGTAAAGTGAATTGTTATTATAAGTCTTTGTGAGCGGTTGGTTCCGTTGCCGGCGCATTATCTTGGTTCATTTAATTCGCGCATGCGTCCACGACCGGTTCTCAATCCTAATTCCAATTAATTGACAGGATTATCTCTGATTTAATATAATTTGTAGGTACTGTTTGTTTTGTTCCGCTTGTGTTTGAGTGCACTTGTCTGTACGCATTAACTGGTTTAATAAGTTTGATTTAAAACGTTTTGGAAAGATCAGTACTTGCGTACAGACGCACACCACGGAGGGCTCCAGATCTGATCACATTTCTACGACTCCAATTAATTATAGAACTGATATGTTTGACACATTAAGTGCTATAGAACCACACACAGTTCACAATAGAAACTGAGTATATGACGACGCACATGTAAAACGAACCTCAAAGACATTTTAAATCAACAGTGCATGATAAAACTTGAGACGAATGCTAAACGGAGCTTCTAGAAAGTGAAATCCTCATTGTAAATCAAAAGCGTAGTCAATTAGCGGCGAACAAATCGTCGGGATCTATGCATTGGTCCGTTTAATTCCGTTTCGGATCGAATTAGCCGCGATTTATCGGCGAGCGGCGGGTTAAGCCGGCCGGGGCTGCGCCGTCACACGTCGTTCTGACGCTACCCGTTATTCATCCCCGTGCCCCTTGCGCGCCAAGATACCTCTGTTTGATCACCCTTAAATATCTCGCCTTTCGAACGTATCATCTGTTACAGAGAACACTGGGAAATTTTAGTTCATTGTTAATCGGGAGTGGATAACCCTTAAATATATGGGTTTTAGTATACGTCATCGGTTACAAGAAACTTGATCATACTTCATGGGAAATGGAAAATTGTCATTAATTATAATTGGGAGTTTGATCACCCTCCAATATCTCGCTTTTCGAACATATCACCGCTTAACAAGTTGATTATACTTCTTGGGACCTGGGAAATTATGTTCAATTGTAATTGAGAGTCTGATCACCCTTCAATATGTAATTTTTCGTATACATCATCGGTTGTACAATACATGATAATACTTACTGGTACTTGGAAATAGTAATTAATTCTAATAAGTATTTCTCAAGAGACGTTGCTTGATTTATAACAATAATAATGACGATGACACTTCTGTTAATTAAATACAATGAGCAAAAATCAAAAATTCTCACAAAGCTCAAACAGAACTAAAGGTGGAACTTCAAATTGTAGGTATTCTTTTTGGACTATTAGTGTCAGACTAGTTAGCATACCCGTAAGTTGTTAATGAGATTAATTAATGTTAAATTGTATTTATTTATTACGGCAGCACGGCATAACAATATAATACGGTAATAATAGATATAAATATTTTCCGAAACAACAAACATGTAATCGAAACTGCATTTGATTGTTATTATTGTTACAAATTATATGTTATAAGATACACTTTACATGCTGTGTGTGCCTCTAATAGCTTGTGGTCGTAGAAAGAGTCTTTTGTTAAAACTTGCTAGAACCTACATATGGTGTAACAATTGTTGGTAGACGTAATAAATAAATAAATAAATATACAAGTGACATCGAGCGGAATACGTCAACAATCTTGACGGTAACATTTGCGTGATTGAATCCTGTACCATTAATTCCACTGAAGATCAAACGGAGACCGAGGGTGATATTTATCAAGGATATTGCGTATTATTTTAATCAAATCAAATTCCCTTCGTTGTAAACAAATGCTTTTGATTAATGAGACGCGCGACAGAGCTTCGTCTCCGTTGTGATAAAACACCCGAGGAAAAGGCAAAATTAATGGTCATAAAATGAACTCTTGTATCCGAAAGATAAAGATGCTGAATGCTTTGAATCTTCAATAATTTTTCCTCGCTTCCGTACTTGAAAGATGATTCCCGAGATCGCATCTGGGCACTGTGTACATTTATTTCGGGACGGCGTCAGTATTAGCGGCGCGTAATTTTGCACGTTTAGTGTTCAACTTTCGTCGTGCTGAGATATTTAGTTTGTCATGGCGCGCGGTCATTAATAATAGCGACTTTTGATTTTCAGTTGGCTAATATGCAAAGGGCGTTGTGTAAAGGGTGCTGAGTCACGGCGGCAGTCGTCAGCCCTCTGAATACCTCCCGAGTTTGTCACCGATGCGGTCGTACTGGCATTTTATGTAGCTCTTTGTACTTTGCCCTTTTATGCCTCCAACTATTCGGATGGTCCCGTTGGTGTACCGAACTATTTATTGCGTTAGCTTTGATATCCCTCACAGTTTGACATTGATATATCTTTCTCCTGTCTGTTATAGCGATCGGATGTTATTTACGTCGCTTATATACTAAATAACTTTATCATTTAGAAGACGAATATCGGAAGGTTCATTGAATTCCGTTTCTGTACGATCGATTTTATATCGAGAATAAAAGTGTCAAGAGTATTATTTCTCTAATTCGCTGTATCAAAAGCAACTTCAGAACGGGGAACAATAATTTCAAGTATCAAAACTAAAAGTATCGACTGTGCATTGTGTAACCGGGGAGTGTCTAACAATATTACGACGCAAGTTGCACCGTCAGCCTATATTAATCTGGATCCGGCGCCTGACAGCACAAGTCAAATTTCTCATCAAAAATAAGAATTAATGACGAAAAGCATTAATCATTAGCTGGCAAACGGCACGAGGTGTCTGTATCCCATTATTTTGCATTACTAATGATATGTACACAGCGATAAGGGGGATGCTTTGTAAAAATTCTCTGGCATCGTCGTATTTGATCGATTCGCTTTTGTACCATCCTTGATCTTAATTCGTATACCTGCGTGTCTTCTTGCCTCATGTCGAAGTTTTGAGCTAATTAGCTATATAATAAGTTGAACTCCTGCGTATAATTTTAACAATCAGAAGTACCTAAGTACGATAATTAACTAAGTACACAAACGACATTTACTTGGAACATTTGTTATTATATTTATATTCACTCGAATATTTTTAACAATCAAAACTACAATTATTAATGAAGGTACAAATGAAATTTATTTATACCATTTGTGCGTTTCTTATTATGCTTAGTGAAACGTACTCATGACACTGCTATGTAAGTCTAATTAAGAACAATATTTTATGTGGTGGAGCTGCCCGCCGAGTTCATAGCGCCCTTCTTTGCTCCGTGCCACTTCCAGGGCACAGATTCGAAATAGGAACATTACATTTTACATAAATCTTCAATTAATCTCCATTTGTATGGGCTAGTTCACATTGAAAAAGTGAATTATTATAAGGAAATAATATATTTGTTACAAACGTACCCAAAGTAACAAATATTCGCCAGAAGAGTCCAGAAATAATTCAAATTTGGAATCTCACAGGGACCGAAGAAATGCGACGGGCCGTCCAACCTGGCAATCAATTAGCCGCCTTCACTCAATAATTTTTAATAACTTGCAACACTAATCACATCCTCCCCAAACTCAGTTCTATTTCCAGGACACAGACATAGTTGACACTGTCATTGACAGAACATGTCATTTTTCCTCTAATTATGTGATGCCCTCATTTCGTCGCGCCCTATTAGTACACATCAATCAATGTTGCCAATACCTATTTTTTATCCCGCGACCGGAATGTTTTTTTTTTCACCGCTGCGTTTTTGTTTACGAAGATTTTTTAAGTGGGGAATAATTTGATGAGGCCCGCCACCCGACAGTGTTGGATGCGGACCGTGGTCATTTTTCATCGTCTTGTCATTTCTGCATTTCTTTCGTACAGTTGAATCGCTAAAGTAATTACGCAAGTTTTTAGTATACTTTTTCCACTTGGAACTGTTCTGGCCATCTTTTATGCGGAGAAGATCTCCACTACAATGTATCGATTGAAGTTTATTTACATCGTCCTATTGACGAAGTGTTGTTGTTTATAATGAGTATCTATGTATATGGGATCGACGGAGTACCTAATTAGGAAATACGGCGCCTCGGTTATTCTCTGCAGGTTGTTAGGATATTTTACTAAATAAATATAAATGGAGAAAAGGTTGAATTATTTATCCTATCAACCATTTAAGTTTATACTAAGCTAATTTTCACTAAATTCACGCCTGTAATCCCTGAAGAGGTAGGCAGAGGGGTGTAGTACCCTACCACGTTACGCCAGTTACATTTACGTCCCGTTATGTGGTAGGAAATTATTGGGTAATCATCCAATTAAACGTCGATCCATATTACTGGAGCTTATTGCCATACACCGGGCACAAATCCATACT
>DWTO01001568.1:0-15875 GCA_018244755.1 Jemadia pseudognetus
CCATGGGCGGCAGTATCCACTTACCATCAGGTGGACTGCATGCTCGCCTGCTACTTCCATATTATAAAAAAAAAAACTTACTTTTTTTTCTTTTTTATTACTCTTTATTGTACACCAGTGGGGCATACTTAATGTCAAAAGGCAATTTTCGCCTGTAAAGCCTTGTACAGTAGTCAAAATATAAAAACCCACAGTGGAAGGTACAAACGACAAAAATATATACATATAACAATTGAGACTAGTACCTATATTGAGGGGTGAAAGGCTATTAAATAGCCTTAAATAAACAAATTATGTTTTAAGCGACATTTTTAACGATATTGAGTTATATATTCGCTGAACTCAATATTGCTAAAAATGCCGCTTAAAATAAATAGCCTTTAACCGTTCAAATGAACTTATAATTAATAATGTTAGCACCCTTGGCAGCCATCATGCGGTACAGGTCGAGCGCGCGGGGGCAGGAGTTGGGCAGGCCCACGCCGGCCCAGTGGCGGTAGGCCAGCGCCATGAGCGCGTGCTCGCTGTCCCCCAGCGCACCCAGCGTGTAGTGCACGAGCGCGCGCGCCTGCGACACCGGCACGCCCACGCCCGTCGCGTACAGGAAGCCCATGCCCTGACGAACGAATTGTTATGGTAGCAGTGCTACTGCAGAGGAAGCTTGGACTGCACATTGTACTAAACACTATTATGACTAAATATGTTCACTCACCGCATGGGCATCAGCCACTCCCTGCTCCGCCAGCTCTTCGAAGATGCTCTTGGCCTTGTCCACATCTAGACTGACACCCTCCTCGAACACATAAGACCAAGCGAGCTTGACCCTAGCCGGTATGTATCCCATATCAGCTGCTTCCTTAACTTGTGAAATCAAAGCTTCCAGGTCAGGTGAACGTCGCTCTAACTTTGCCACAGCTGCATCATACATCGCTTTAGCTGTGAATAAGTTAACTCTATATAATATAGGATACAATATATAAGCTATATAGATTAAATAACTGGTAAAATATATGAGTGTACTACAATCCTCTGCCTAACTCTACGGGGATTACAAGAGAGATGTTACAGTGTTATATAATCACAAATTGGTAAAATATATAATATGTTTACAGAAAAAATATATAAAAGTATTGTATAAATACTTATATAGCCAGGCTTGTACAAAATCTGTTTTTATCTGGGAGTGTATTAGAGTTTCTTTAATGCCAAACATGCACACATATAAATATCTTCTTTGTATATGTATTAGTAATAGAAACAGAAAACTATTCTATGAAACCATTGTTTGTTCGTACAGCCAACATTCACACTATAAAGGTGTTACACCCAGCAAAAAGTTTAAAAACTAGTTACAATGACTGGGATAATTTAAATAAGGCCCATTACATCAACAAATTCTTCTAATTGTAACTGTCTTTAACATATTTTGATGTATTTGTTCACTAATTGTGCTCTGAGTACCTATCAAAATTAACATCTACTATTCAGGAACAAACCATACCTTCTTTTAAATCGGCACTTAGTTCTGGTTCCTCAGGTAATGGAGGCAGTTTCTCCAACAGCTCCATATTGTTAGCCTCTTTTTTCTGCAATAAATTTTTTTTATATGAAAATCATTTAGTAACCATCTCTTTCTATAAGATCCCAGGTGTTACAAGGCAAGCTGTCCTATACTTATGGAAAAATTTGGTGAGCTATTCAATGTGCTATTCAATCCTGATGTCTGACATCAATGATGATAATATCAAGGCCAATAGACACCTATATCCAAAAAAAAATGTAATCTCACTCCTGTAAAACCTGAATAGGTAGGCAGAGGAGTGTAGTACACTCCCATGTTTCACCAGTTATGTTTATGTCCCAGTATGGCACAGGAGACGAGCCTATTCCGTACATCGGATAGAAATCCAAACTCCAAGCCACAATTAGAAATTTCTAAAAATTCTAAACAGAGAAATCCTATATAGTACTCAACCTGGGGTTTAAACCCAGAGTGTGTACAGATATTTTCAATCATTTAACCCTTCAATTAATGAGTTACATACATATTCTCACACCAAGTCCTTTGCAGGGTAGGCAGAGAACACAGAGTGCCAAATATCTCCATCCTTTCACACCTATCATACCGCACGAGTTCACCTCACTAATATTGCAAGTGTAAAATATTATTATACCTTCTTATCTAGTCTTCGTTGTTTCTCAGCTAAGAGCTCATTCTCCAACTGGGTTTGCTTCCATATCTCTTTTCTCAATAGATTGAACTTCATTTCCAGGGCTTCCATATGCGCCGCTTCCTCGGCTATTTAGTAAATAAAGTATAAATGAATGAGTAAAATTGTCCAGTTCTTCAAACTTGAATTTAATTAAGTTAGATTTTCTAATAGTACTTTTTAGTATTGGATCTGAAGTCTGGATTTGAGTCTGGTATTTGGCAATAAGCTCAGCCACAATTGCATAGTGGGATATAACCAGAATTGGTAAAACATGGGAGTGTCATACACTCCTCTGACTACCACATCGGGATTATAGTTATGAAGTTTAGTAACTTTAGAGAATTTAGTAACTTGATGGAACTAAACTATGTACATATGTTGACATATGGGAACAAGATAGCGGCAGCAGGGGGGGGGGGTCTTACTAAATTACTATGAGGTCAATGGTTAAGAAAATTTTAAGATAATACTTTGAGATAAGTGTTGCTATTCTCGAGCACTGAGGGTAATCTGTTCTGGTATACATGTGGACTAACATCACATAACTTTCAGAGAGAAACATAATTTTTTAAATACATTTTACATCACATATGTATTTCTCTGGAGGTGTCAGCAAAAGACTTCCACTTTTCACTAATTATGCTGTATGTCTCATACTCATCATTGATTAGGGGGTGAGCCTAATGCCGTACACCTGGTGCAGATCCTGACTCCGAACCACTACTAGATATTTTATTTAGAAATTACGAAATAGGATAATTCAATAACACCCAACATTGGATTTGAACCCAAATCCTCTCAATCATCAGTAGCATTTGTAACCGCCCAACCAATATCACAGTCACTGTTTTAATGATAATGGACAATGATTTTAATGATATAGGTGCAACAAGATATTGCTCTGTTTAACCCACCAAACCACTACATGCACATACATACATCGGTATAAGATATAATGTTTTGAAGTGTTGTTGTACTGCCTAAAGGTTAACAATGGTTGTTAAGTAATTTTTATAATTATTTTGAGCAATTACAGAATTTTTATGGTTAAAATTCATACGTGTAGGCTTATCTTCCTCTGGTATGTTCAATTCTCTTCCTTTGAGCACTTCCTCATATTCCTTGTAGGCTTTAAACTGCTTGCTTAATGTATCAATAAGCCTTTGAATTTTTTGCTCCTTAGTTCCCATGCCTTTTTTTTTCAAAGCATCTTTAAAATCTTTAAAAGCTACGAATTCCGAATTTAATGCTTCAACCAGCTCTTTGAGATCTTTCTCATCTTCTGATTCTTCCTTCTCAGAATCCTTTCGAGCTTCGGGCCCCAACAAATCTGCCACCGATAACGCCACACATAGCCCAATAATATAAAACTTCCAACTATACATCGTACCGAAAATAACGATCTTGGAGTCTGAAACGATAACACTTACGTGTCCCTAGTCCTACAATGCCAAACAATTTGAACATTTACCAACAGTTCGATGTCAAGTGAAATATAGTTTAGTAAAATCTAGTTACACCACTCACAAGTAGATACGTGTATCGTTTTAGTATCGAATCACATTATTTTGCCAAAAAAATCGCTCATTTTCATAAAATCCTACGAACATCAAACACGAGAACAAGAACTGCTTGTCAAAGTAAACGTCATGCACATTCATGACAACAGATAAAGAAAGTGATCGGATAGGTTTTACAAATAATCTTCATGTGTACATATTATCCAAAGATTAGACGTTTTTCATTACATTCATTTTTTCTTGCAATTCATCATTTTGTATGAGTTTACTTTCTTGAGATACTATCAATAATCAATGTCACTATCGATTTAGATTTGCATGCTATAAAAAGACATTTAAAAACAGTTAACCAAATGCAAAAATATGACACTGACAAATCTGTCATGTCAATTTAAATCTCCCCATTGACAAACAAAAGTTCGTATTATATTATCAGTCTTTTAAAGTTTAATAAGCAATATCATTGGGGAGGTTTTCTATAACGTATCTAAATAGTTATATCGTAAACGTAATATGATATTAAGTGAACGTTCTAGCGTTAATTAATCATAACCAAGCACTATGTTACGTCTACCGGTTCTAAGGGACACGATCCGCCAAAAATCTCAAATTCGTATGAAATCCAGCAATTATATAAGGAACACTTTTGTGGACTATTTTCTGGAGAATCATGGTCACAAACACATTAAGTCGAGTTCGGTTGTACCCCTGTGTGACCCCACGGTGCCTTTCGTCAACGCTGGTATGAATCAGGTAAGTGACCTCGAGAGGTTATTGCGAATTTTATGCAAAGACCTTCAAACAGTTTCATTGTATATAACATTGTAAATTGTACATTTTACTTCATCAAAGTTTTGGCGCGCCTTGCGCGATAGGTTAGAGAAAAAAGCCTGTGGAAAAAACTCCTGTCTTCAGACCTTCTCAATAAAATAAATAATCCTATGGTATTATAAAACATAATCTACTAATTACTACTAACTGCTATTAATTGTTTTGTATGTGTCAATTGTTAAATTTCTGTACTTAATTTTTTCAGTTCAAAGGTGTATTCCTGGGTGTAGTGGACGCTCCGTGCCTTAGGGCTGTTAATTCCCAAAAATGTGTACGAGTAGGTGGTAAACACAATGACTTGGAGCTAGTGGGAATAGACGGTCATCACCACACTTTTTTTGAAATGCTGGGCAATTGGTCCTTTGGTGACTATTACAAGGTAAGTGGATATATGTTCTATTGTCAAATGTGGCTTTTGCTCTTTATCTTATAAAGCCATTACTTTTATTTTACATGACATTACAGATATGTACTATTTACAAAAATAATATTAGAGTATTTTACAACTTATCTTGTCAGGTTGGAGCATGGGTTCAGTGGACATATTCTGTATACATCCACTGACCCCATACTGGGATAGCAGTGTGATCACAAATAATGAACATAGACAAGAGTATCCCTAATGCTGGCAACATACTGCTGAACGTTCTTGAGTTTTCAATAGTGCTTCAAAATTAAAATAAAACAAACAATTAAAATTTTCTATTAGTTCTTATCTTTCTATTAGTTCATTATCAATTTGTAAGTTTGTTTCAGAAAGAAGCTTGTCAAATGGCATGGGATCTACTACTGGGTCCATATAGACTGAAACCAGATAACCTTCTAGTGACATATTTCTCGGGAGATGCTGTACTTGGTCTGCAGGAGGATAGGGAGTGCAGAGATATTTGGAGAGCTATTGGGTGCGTTTTTGCAAACAATTTGCAATTATTATCAACATAGTACTGTTATTTTAAAGAAGTTTATGAAACATAAAGTCACAATCTAAAGGTCATACCCATACATAATTTTCGTTTCTTGATCTCTACCATTTTAAAGATTTGAATAATTTGCATTATTAAAATTCTATATAAAAATTGATGTCTGACTTGCTATTTGCCTGTATTGTTTTTATAACCATTTTTATTGAATTTTTTTTCGATTTTCATTTCCATTGTGATTCCGAAAATTCTGTTTGCCTAATATTCACAAAATGACAGGAAGCTAGTTGCTCATATTCATAATAATTAGATACTTTGACACAACACAAACATTCAGCATTTCTTTACAACCAAGATTCAAATAGTAATAATAAATATGGAATTAAACAAAAATAATTTAAATAATATCATACCCAATACCCATATGTTTATTTCAATATTTGATATATATGTACAATATAACAAATCATAACATTGATGTTTTATTGGTAATAACATGTGCCTCTTAGGGCGCCTTCAAATTTGCCGCAAACTGCCGCTCGGAGGTAGCGCTGCGGCCGCACTGTTGCCGCTAGGTTTGAGAATCGTAGTATTCTTTCACTGATGCGCGGCCGCAGCGCTGGAGACGCGTTGCGGCCGCGCGTCACTTTGCACCAAGTTTGAAAGCACCCTTAGTCCTTTCTGCGCTCCCCCCCAAGTTCTAGTGTGGCAATATAATAACAGTAACGGATGTGTTTGTAGTGTCCAGGACAGTCATATAGTGGGGCACGGCGCGAGAGACAACTCCTGGGAGATGGGTGCTACTGGTCCCTGTGGTCCTTGCACGGAGATACATTTAGTGCATCCTAACGGGAAGCTCACAGAGATATGGAACATCGTGTTTATACAGTGCAACAGGTGAGCGAGCATTCATAACAGAAAATGTTCACACAGTTTATAAATTACATGTTTTTACATTACATTCCAGTTTTACATTGTCATAATCCAGTTAACTATTTTTGATTTCATCTAGTAAGCATTTACTAACCAAAGCCATGCATTAAAACTTTTTATATGTAACCAAACAGCCAAACCTTTTTAAAAGTTTTTTTGCTTTGTTAAATTTTATTTTACTTGCGAGCCCCAAAACACAAACACCAATTCTCATCAATCTTGCACCCAGAGTCCCAACCGGCATCCCAGCAATAGTACCTGCACCTCGCATTGTCTAATATCTCCACATATGTTTGACCCCATTCATCTACAGTATCTGTAATAGAAGACACAGTATGGAAACTTATCATAACCTCCCACCTGTTTTTCCACTAAAGAGGTAAATAGAGTATTTTTAGTATTCCTTTTAGTATTCCCATTTTTCATCAGTTGTGCTACAAATCCCAGGGAATCAGATGAACCTCTTGGCACAAACTGAGTTCCAAATACGTTGTTACTACTGATACAGCATTAATCGACACCATATTGTGCTTAGATTGAATAAGTGTGTCAGGTCTGTAAGGATAGAGTTATTTGGCACTCAGCGCTCACTGCCTACCCCGTAATGGACCTGGTGTATACACATGTATATATGTAGTCAGAAATCTACAACTCTACTAAAAGTTTATGTACTATAAGATTGAAAACCTGACATGCACTATGTTTACCATACCTGTGGCTACACTGTCATATATGCTAAATGGTTTTTTGACGGGTTGGAATATCACATATATCTCCCTAATATAGCAGACATGATAGATACTATATACTGTACTCGAACAGGATGAAACCCCAATGATATTCTCGTCATACCTGCCTATCAGAGAG
Organism: Jemadia pseudognetus; assembly: GCA_018244755.1. NCBI lineage: Eukaryota > Metazoa > Arthropoda > Insecta > Lepidoptera > Hesperiidae > Jemadia > Jemadia pseudognetus. Next base: position 7,285 of record DWTO01001568.1, read on the forward strand.
ATTGTGGGCTGACATAAAACAAATTGCAACTCAACCTAGAATATTCTTTGGTGAAAACATAAACACCAGTCAGATACAGTCTCAGTGCCAATGTTCCATCCAGCTACAGAACAGTAATACTGACATCTGTCATGATGCCTCTCTTGATTGTTTGGTCGTATCAGTTGTGCATCTACTGCGTTATACTCTTCATGATCCATGTCGTAATATATTGGGTCTGAAATTAAAATATTTATTGGAGAAAGTTCTCTAAATAAATTAAACTTCCATATGGCAAATTGGATTTTTAGCACTATAGAGCACCTCAAAATTTATTTCACATTTTAGACTACTGTGTTAATTAATATTAATGAAATGAAATTTTTCTGTTCAAGCATTTCTAATTTTATACCTTATAACCCCTAAAAATATTTTATGGCTTTCTTTTTTATTGTCAAATCCTCAATCAGCTTTGCTTGTAAAGTTAACATAGGGGTTTAATAATGGTTAACGAATAAAAAAAATAACAAATATAAATAAAGCTATTAATAAAAAAAAATATTAATAAAAAATATTAATAAAAAAAATAACAATGGTTAAATAATAAAAAAGTTACAGGTAGCATTTGATATATTTGACATATAATGGTTAAAGAATAAACAAAGTTACAGGTAGCATTTGATATATTTGACACAAAAGTTCAATAAATGTTGCTGACTGTCCTATTGTAATTAATGACTGTTATTAACTGGGCCAATTGAAACTGACAGTCCCTTTTTCTACTGCCCTATTTGAGATCAGTTATATGTACCTCTTGTGGTCTCACATAGTGGTGTGCTTGTGTAATTGACAACTTATTGTCGGCTCTTTTGCTACTACTATCTTTACTTAAAAAAATAGATGACAATAGGCTTTCAAATAATGATGAAAAGTGGTAGTAGTATACACCTCGGCCCTTTGGGGAAATACAGGTATGATTTTATGTTATAGTCGAGAACTTTTGTTTGTCTATGGATTGAAGTAGCCAGTCTGCACAGATAGCATATGTCTATTTTATTTAACATTTTTGTACACAATGATAAAAGTACAAAAGTACATATACATATAAGAAATTATATACTATTACACTGCTTGTCCCTATAGAAATCTCATCCAGAAGTGCCAAGAATAGAAATGAATAATCTTAGGAAATCAAATTTATTGTGTTTCTACCTAAACTGTAAATTTAAAAAATGTAACAATTACAAATATAATTTGTTTGTCTGTTATATATTATACATAGTAAAACTTACCGATATTAGTGTTTAAATCTGTTAAATTTCCAATTGTTGCTGCACTTGCAACTGAAAGCAGTGCACTCAACCCAAGAACTGCTATGCTCAGTGGTTGAGACATGTTCAAGTCAATTACAACAGTAGTGCACTTTGCTGAAGGTTCGTTTATATAGTGATGTATCATTGTACACTTTTTAATAGGTAACATATTATAAATTCATTGCATTCCCGCATACTCATACTACTGTTTTTATTAGTGTTCAAGAATGTACTGCATTTGCGTTAAAGAAATTATGTTATCTACATAAATTTATTGTTTATTATTATTTGAAAATACCCTCGCTGAAATGTATACTGAACGACTTCTGTGTGTAACACCTAGATAGAAGACCATTAAATGACAAACAAACGTCCTGGATTAGTGTTATTAAAATCCACAAAAATTGATACAGGATAAGACAATGAGCCTGAAGTTTCATTTAGGTGTTCATATTGTATTTTCAACATATTATAAAATGTGTATTGATTCATCTTTGACATAAGACATAACTGTCACTGCTCACCTGTGTGAGTACTTAATACTCCATGTTGTATATGACTATGATGGTGTGTAACTGCAGAGAGGCAAACGGCAAAGTGTCGGCACTTCGCCGCCAGCACGTGGACACGGGAATGGGGTTGGAGCGAATGGCGGCGCTGCTGCAGGGCGTGCGCTCCAACTACGACACCGACCTCTTCGCACCGCTCATACGGACAATAGAGAAGGTATATCTCATTCTCTTTACACCTCTTTTATCTCAGATATTCTAGTAGTGGCTCGGAGTCAGGATTTGTGCCCGGTGCATGGCAATAACCTCACCAGCTATTGCATAGTGGGATGTAAACACTCATTGCTCTACATCATTAAATCATAGTCAATCCTATTGCAGAACAGTAAGGGTGTAGCTGCGTACAGCGGGAGCTACAGCGCGGACGCGACTCTCGATCAGATGTACCGGCGGCTCGCGGACCATGCGCGGATGATCAGCGTGTGTCTGGCGGACGGAGTGTTCCCAGCCACCAGGTCACCACGACTGTTTCACTAGCGTTACTACGTACTTGGCAATGTCCAGCTGTGGGCCGGGCTAGATTGATGATAATATATAATTATTAAATGATGATGATATATAATACAATTAGCTTTTATGGTGAACCCATTGAAACAACATTTTTGACTGATGAGATGACTGTTTTCTGGTTATAAATGATGAATATAGGTGGTTAGATACATATATTAGATGATAAATTGCTGATCATTAAATAACAGGCAACACCTCTAACGATATTCATATCTACCCTCCAAATAAATATTTTTTTTTCTAATAATTAAATCAAATTTTGTTTTCAGTTTAAATTTAAAGCAAATATTGAGGAAAACATTCAAAATCTGCACGGATGTGTTCCAAAACCCACAGCTCTTATCTCTCCTCTACGACGAATCGATCAACACTCTAGGTTCCACATATCCGGAACTTGTGGAATGTGAAAAGGATGCAAAACTAATAATTGAACATGAAAAAGATAGCTATAGCAAGCTGAGATCAGGACTGAAAAAGAAATGGAAGGGCCTGGTGAAGGAGTATCCTGAAGTGGAGGGGATGGATGACATCGAGTTGCCAGGTTTCACACTGGGATATAAGGATTTCAAGGAGGTGCATATAAACTTATTTTGATACAAATCTTTGTTGAAATTTTAAAAACTCCCAATATGGATTTACCTTTGAGAGTTTGGGACAGCTATGTTTCAGTATTATTGTTAAAAGCTATATTTGTAAATGTATTTTAATTTAAATTCTCAATAGTAAAGATTTTTTTTACAATAAATTCCACTTAATAATCTTGTTCAGTTGGTATACGTTTGTAGAAATATTAACATACTAAAGCTTGCGCTTAAACCCCATGTAACTTCTCTTTTGCAGACCATGGTCAAACAGAATTCAACCTTAATACCTGGTGAATTGGTCTTCAAGTTATACGACACGCACGGCTTCCAAGAAGATATCATACAACGGATAGCAACATTGAACAACTTGACAATAGATAAGAAAGGCTTCTGGAAACTTCTATCTCAACATAAAGCGAGACACAAGACAGCTTTCAAGGAACAAACGGCCAATAGAGGGCTCATGTTTGACAAGACCGTTGATAATCTAGTCAAAAGTGGCAAAGCGTCCACAAACGATAGTCACAAGTATGAATATTTATTGACCAATAGTAAAGTTATATTTAATCCACTCGAAACAAAATTAATAGCGATATTAAACGAGGACGCCGAGTGGATAGATTACTCGCAGCCGTGCGAAAATAGACTTTATTATCTAGTGACAGAGAGAACGAACTTTTACTGCGAAGAAGGCGGGCAAGCGGCCGACACTGGAGTTATCGTATTTAATGAGAACATTAGCTTTGAAGTGAAGGATGTTTTCAAAGTTCGCGATTTCGTATTTCACAAGGGACATTTCATATTGATGAATAGTGACAATTATATAAATAGGGAAAGTGATGTGACGTTGATAGTGAACGGTGATAAAAGACTCGACACAATGAGGAACCACACCGCTGTGCACTTGCTCAATGCGGCCGTTAGAAGGGTTCTGGGAAATAGTGTGATCTGCCAGAACAGTTCGAATGTGACGCACAGGGGACTCAGTTTAGGCCTATGTGTATACGGTGAGAAATTGTCACCGGGAGTGATTCAGCAGGCGCAGGAGTTAATTAGGTAAGTGAGTTTTTGAAACTAATTCGTCACAAACGTTTCATATGATTGGTTACTTTGTTCAGGAAAAAAAGTTCCATTGTTTTTTCAAATCAACAACCAGACAAATATTTCAATTAAATGAAACAAAATCATTTTACATATATTATCCTACGAAACACTGTTTTCTTTTATTGTTTTGGTATACAGGGAATCAATTAAGTGCAATGCTGGGGTAATGACGAGAGTGCTGGACAGCACTCAGCTGGCGATGGAGGGGTCGGTGCTCACAGTGCCCGGGGAGACCTATCCGGAGAAGGGGCTGCGAGTCGTTACCTGCTGCCCTCCCCTGGAGTCAAAGTAAGAATATATGGTTAACATGTTAAAGAAAATAAATTACTTAATATCCTTGAAATACTTTTGGCATAAATGTTTTTGTAATTGTTTGTCAATTACCGAACTCTTATAGAAATAGTTTGTCGAAATTATTATGTACAACAAGTGCCTTGTGCTCCCATCTATGTTGTGGTCATCTCTTCGTTCATCGGCCGACAGGGAGCTGTGTTGCGGTACGCACGTGCCTGCCACCGGCGTCCTGGAGGAGTTCTGCGTGACGCTGGTGAAGGGCGCCGGAGGAAACAGTCCCGTACTCCATGCGCTCACCGGAGCCGCAGCTAGGGAAGTGAGTAGTGTCATATTTACCGATTCAAATGATCTGAATCGTTTATGTTGGATTTTTTAATATCCAAACAAACATGAGCTATGCAAAATCACGTTTCATTCAACAAACTTTGTCTAATGTTAGCATATATCATTTTGCTAAGCAAAAAGGGTAGCTAACGAATAATAAACTGCCCGCTACTCTCTGTCAATATTTCCAATGGGCCACAAATAGGACTGTAGGAATGTGACTACTGGGTCACATGTAACTTTAGTATAGTATAAGACATTTTTTTCGCGGGAAAACCTTCAAAAGATACCCGGCACCCCGGGAAAGATGCTACGCTTTTATGTCATTATAAAGTAAGTTAAAGTATGAGACGGGTCTTAAGTGATCCATAAGAGAAATTCTTACATGACATTAAAAAAAAGTATACTCTGTTAACCTGTTAATCTACTCTCTCAACAGGCTCGAGAGCTGTTCTGTAGAGCCGAAAAGCTGTCCCAAGTGATCGAGCTGGCGGATCCCGAAAGAGTCAATCACGAATCGGCTTACATTAAGAAGCGGCTGGTCGAGTTGTGCGGAACCAACGGCGCGCCGTACGGAGATTACGTTGACTGTTTGAAACTGTTGGACAATCTGCAGAAGAAGGCCGCCGCCAATAATAATGATTCCGCTTTACAGTAAGTTTGAAGTTTTAACTGAAAATAACTTTTTTCATATTGATAAAAATAATCTAGTCGCTACATGTCCACACGTCCTACTCCTGGGCATGAGTCTCTCGTACAACTGCGCTCAGGTCGGTCACGCCTGACCGTGCACACGAGCATAAAGCCGAAAGTTATAAGCTGTAAGTTGCCAACCCCGCGGGCAGCGCCATCGCGGAGGCGGAGGTGCGCGAGGCGCTGGACGCGGCGGCGCGCGACGGCCGGCGCTTCGCCGTGCACTTCCTGCGCTGCTCCTACCTCATGCAGAGCGACGCCGTGCGCGCGGCGCTGGCGCCCGCCGCCGCCGCGCCTGCGCTGCTGCTGGGCTGCGCCGGCGGCGTGCTGCTGGCCGCCGCCACCGTGCCGCAGGTGCGATCCACTGTCACCTGCGCCTGCTACTGCTACTACTGAAGCGGCACTGCTACTGCGATGTGATTAAAAGAGTCTCCAAAATGTCATATCATTTCGGGCTAATTTGTGTTAGAATTGTGGGTAGAGTCGTATCATATATTTAAAAAAATAAATACCACTCCTTTATTTCTCTGACAGTATACTCACAAGATTCGACTGAGAAAAATATCCCAACACAACAAGGGTTTCTTGTAATTTTTTTTATTGTACCTTCAACCTATTCATAGAAATTCTGTTAATTTGTCGGATCGTACTAAAGTTTATAATTCATTTCAATACAATATTATAAACAGTATTTTTCGTAATGAACAATCGACAATATTTCTTTTCACTAATTAACACGTGCCCGCTTCTAGTCTGCCTGAATTCATAAAGTGGTTCCAGACTTACAAAAGTGACCAAATGTTAAATCTGACTCGCATCATTGATTGTCATTTCTTTGCCATAAATCGTAATTCGTCGGTGTTCTTCGACGAATCTTTTCACAGAAGTCGTTTTCTTTAATGAAAGTTGGTGAATGATCTTCACTCATCGCAGAGTTATTCCCCACCAACCTGACTTGAATGTACCAACGCCTCAGTGCTGAAATATGATCCTTTATGGAAAAAAACCAAATTGGTGCGAACTGCACTTACATGAGAAGACACTAAAAATATTTCCCACAAATATCATTTAGATTCGAAATTTAAATACAAATGTGTATGTACAAATCGGATTATGAATTCTAAACTGTACATATGGCCTGTTTGTAAAATGGATAAAAACCTATTCGTTTCGGTTATCCCCTTCGCTTTGTGTTTAGAAAGTGTTGAGTAATTTTTAGGTTATACTCATGATCTGGTTTTATCGCATTGTACAAAAGGACATGGTGTCGGCGTCATTTAACGCGGAGCGCTGGCTGGCCTGCGTGCTGCCAGTGTTCGGGGCACAGGCCGCGCCCTCCGCGGGCCGCTCGCCGCTCACCTTCGCAGAGATGACTGCCACCAAGGTGAAAGATGCGCCCACAGTTTATAAATTGTTGAAATCTCCCAGAATTTTATTTAACACAATAGTGCTGCCATCTAGACGGCCGAGCTACCATTTGTTAGATATCAAATATAACAATGTACAACACTAGAAGGGACACTCGAGTGGGCATATTAACCATTGATGGTAGCTATGTTAATCGTTAATATTAATCAAGTTATTTATTTTGGTGGTTGTTTGAAAACTGTACTGTAGTATATGTAGTTAAGTAAAAATATAATTTTATATTATCCATTCTGGGCCATAGCTCAACAAAGACAGATGTGGCACCAATTTAGTTGTATATAAACTCTTCGATATAGTATTAAACTGTTGTAGGTGAGTCTGATCACGTGCGAGCAGATGGTGCAGGACGCGATGCGAGTGGCTATCAAGTACGCTCAGCAGCAGCTCAAGATGCAAGACGTCGGGGACTCGCCCACTAAAAACCGCCAGCAGAATTGAAGTAGGATATTTGAAGATGGTCTACTCAATTCTTTAGGATAGTACCCCAACGTACAGGGAAATATTTGTACAGAGATATATGGAAAAGTTTTGGAACAGCAGAATATATTCTGCGCTCGGCGTATTCGAGCTCGGATTTAGATCTCCTGGATTTCTTCAGGTCGAGAAGAAAGCGGTCCTGTTTAATTTTTAAAGGCATGTAAATAAAATGTACTGTGATAGAGAATACACTTGTATGTTGATTTGTGGTCAGCTATTCAATACTACTATGAAACAAGAGCGTGTCACGGGCAGCGTTGGAAACGAAGTAATGTTTGAAGAGAAATATATCATATATTGTAAATAAATATGTTACATATGATATGTATTTTTGTTACAAAGAATTAAAATTAACCAACACAAAGTTAAAAATTATCAATTTATTTTCTTAATCGATGTTAGTCATTTCCAATTTGTACATGAATTGGACACAAACCAAATACACAGCACTGAATCATTATTTTTACATGATAGATATTTTTTCTTGTACTATGTAAACTTTATTGCTCTACCATATGGAGAGGAGATTACACCCAATATACATATAATCACATACAGTAACAGTGTACAGAGAACTTTCAATAATAAAAACTTTAAAACACAATGTCCACAAATTTGATTTTCTTAAAACAATTACTAGGCCTCTGACTATCAACAACAGTCTAGCAACAGATTCATTGTATTCAATGATCTATCTGTTTTAAAACTAGTTTTTAAGTTTACAAATCTACATAATATAGGAACACTCATAATACAGACATGCAGATGATAACAAGTGATCCATGAAAAGTCAAATAGTGGAAGACTGGTTACTGAATGTACTTACATTGATACAGAGGGCAAGTTTAACTGTCCATCCTGATTTAATTCAATGAAAACATTTCAGAAAATTTTCCAAAATGTGTTCAGGATGGAGTTAACACCTCCGTAAAGTGGTAACCCACTAACCTATGTATAACCTACCCTACCCTACCTTGGATAGATTTATTTTTTACCCGTTACTTCATTAGGTACAAGGACATATCAATATTAAGCAATGAACCATTGACAAATCAAGGCCAATAGATCTTATATTACAATGTTCATTAAATTACGATATGTATTACCTACATACATCTACCATTAATCCTATATATAAATTCATGAGAAACAATAATAAGAAATCCACACGTCTGTTGAAAATTACTATATTGTAATATATTAATAGACTGCCTCGTTGGTCGTGTTGGTTGTAAGTGTGACTGACAATCAGGAGGTCCTGGGTTCGATTCCCGGGTCGGGCACTATAGAATTTTTCTAATTTAGATTTTCTAGTA
>DWTO01001569.1:0-15872 GCA_018244755.1 Jemadia pseudognetus
ATGGAATATTAGTGCTTCGGATCAGGGGTATTAGAGTGTTATTCGGTTTGCATAAACTACTGTTTCACTAAAATGTCAAGGAGAGTAAGAGCGGGCACTTGGCCCAATAACCTTATAAAATCGTTGCCGGAAGACAAATAGCTTTTACATACATTACATCTGGAGTATGTCTGCGGTTACCTGATGCTTTTATTATTTGCGACGATACGGTTTTTAATTTGGTCATTCCAACTAGATATTAGAAGCACAGTACTAGTACTTACTAGGTAGTAAAGTTTAATTTTTTTTTAATAATCCTATATTACATTTTTTTTTATTATTTATTCATGTACACACAGAAATTACAAAGTATAATGGATCAGAGCAATTGTACAAAGGGCCTACTTATTCCATATTGAAATATTTTCCAGTAGTTGTTTTAAAAATATCACTATTTAATATTGCATTTATTTTAAAAATATTACCTAGAACAGTTGTAACTGTGCCTAAGTACACAGGAATGCTTCAACAGAATGTCTCCGTCAGTTGGATAACTGAATAATTAACGTTCTGCCCTTCTGAATAATTAATGATTCTGATGAAGATACTGGCGTGGCTCTGTGTAATTGTCTCTCGAGCGACATTAACTCGGTCCCTCGGCTAGCCCCGCGCCGGTTGTAGGTACGTCTGAATTGTCTCGTTAACAAGCAAATTAATTTATTCACTGAAAAGAATTGACGCTTTATATTATTGTTACAGAAAATTATGCTTTATAGCTTAAAGCTATAATTTTATAAGTTATAGCTTTAAGCTATAAAACAATGCACGATTTATTTTCATTAAACTTAGGTACAAGCTACGATAGTGAAATAAGAAGTTTAAGTATATGAAAGCGGTAAATATATACAAAGCACATAGGGATAACATTTGACACTCGGTGCTCTCTGCGTGCCTCCTAAAGGACTTGGCGTGACAATATAATAACGATTATACATAAAACGGTTATTGTTTCGTGGGACGACTGTTCAAATAGCGTGCGAAATGACGCGAGATAGAGGATTCCACATGGCGGATGCCAGGACGTGACCTGAAAGCAAACGCTTCATCGGCACACGGAGCTCTCGAGGAGCCAACGTGGAATTGTGTGTATCGGTATTCCGATGCATCGGACGAGGTTATTAACCCACGGGGGACTGTGTTCTGATTGTACGTTGGCACGGAAGCCCACCCCGTGATCGATATCATCACGCCATCAAGAGTTGTGACAGCGCGCGCCGGCCGTTATTCAAGTCTGTGTTTGAATTGAACCATTCAACAAATTGGAGCGAGGCGCCGATGAATATTCATTTGTGCTGTCTTCCAACTGAGCCCGCGGATCTCGCCGCCCGGGGCCCACGTGTTGTGATATGAGAGAACACATCACATGTCTATTAGTTTCATGAGTTCAGAGTTGATAAAGTATAATATATGTGCGTATAAATGTATGAATATATTATAAACTTTTCCATTACACACATAATAAATGATTTTATATCACCTCCATTCGATTTTATTATCAAATTTCGCGCCACTTAACACAAATAAAAGTTTTCCAGTAACTACGTTCCAAATTTGTTTGCTCCCTAAAGTTGAACATCCAGAACACGTACTAGTTCCAGAAAGGTCAAGTCTCGGTGGCTTTTAGTGTAGGTCGTTTGTTACTGTTGGATAACGTGGGCTCAGCGTATGCTTGATCCTCGAGGATTGTTTCGGTCTTTTTGACACGCTTATATTAGTTTCACCTGAATCTTTGTATAATAATAATATCTCGGCACATCGGAAATGTAGAATGTGTTTTTAAGTTCCTTTAACTATACTGTTTCTATCTTATGTGTGTTCTACATGGAATTACCGCCAAATGCTATGTCTAAAGCTAATGTTATGGTTTAATAATGATATTGTTATTGGTGTTTTTACTAAGTTTATGTAATATTGTGTTACACATATGAGAAGCATAACAGCTGATGTTCGCTAAATTCCGCTCGGCAGCCATTACGCTCTTGAACTTCAAGCACGCTACCTATATGCAGCAGCGAGAACGGCTCAGATCATCTACATATCCACCATGTATACATATATTATATAACTCACGACCTCTTTATCTCTGCATCTCCTTTTGTATGTTAACGAGTACGGAACGTACGATGTGGGGCGACGTTTCAGTTCAACGCTATTGTAATGCCCGCGCGTGTTCGTACACACAATGGACACCAATGAAAATACGCGCCACGCCCGCTGTTAACAGTTGTGTACGATCGATAAATATTTAGATAGAGATGGTGTGACGAAATGTTTTATTATGTGAGACGATTATGTTTTGTAATTTCCATATCGTCGCGATCTACGGGCGGGCGTTACGATGCGATCGCGCTGTAATTGGTTAATGTGTGTATGAATTAGATGCGAGTTGGCAACAGGTGAGACAATTTGTGGAGCCCTAGGGGTCACGCGAGCGCGTCGCGGCACGCGACTTTATGGCGCGGCGCGGGCGCGGTGTTAGCGAGGCGCTTAGCGCTCGCGACTCATTCGCACTCAAATTGTTCAATAATATATTACGATAAAGCTTTTATTCCAGGTTATTAACATATTTAACAAATGACAAATCGGTAACAGTTGCCAATGGAGTGTTAGATGTGTAGAGCGTAACATACTACTACTGTCATAAATAAATTGATGAATAATAATTTAAGATTTAAAAAAAATATATATGTATCTACAATACAGCAGATCAATAAAAATTATAAACTGCAAAAATAGAGCAGAATGTTATATCGAATATGACTCACGATATTAATGATACATATGTATATCATGATAGACACAGTTGTAAAATTGTTAGCTGACCCGGCGCACTTCGCATCGCCTAACAACCAATTAATGAACAGTATATTATATCTTTATATATAAAAATGTCATATAACTATGTTCGTTTACATTGTTTATATTGGATTTATATAAGGCACGTAGACCAAACTGAATCATGAAAATAAATATTTGAAATTAAAACAGCGCCGTCGATTACACTTACCCAACCTCAAAATAGCATTGTTTGAGGTAAATTGTATAATTCTCGCCACCATGTATTGAAAATTTATATCTGTCTCGTCAACTTTCCCTTTCAATAATTCAACATATTCTCATATGCCAACTGGGCTCTGAAGTCTGTTCCTTATATTTTCTATAATATACAACTTTATGTAATAAAAAAGCATTAAAAGTAAAAATAAAAATCAGTTTATATTCAAAAAATGCCGATGTACATGTATTGATAATTACTTATTATTACACAAGATGGTGAAAGGGAAAGTGATTAAAGAGAGGCGTGACTCGCAAAGCGCAATAAAGCGTAAAGCACAATAAACGAATCGCATTAACACGGAGATCAACATGGTATGAGAACGAAAACGCTCTTTTACCTCTAACTTTTGATTATGCACAGTTTTTTGTAAGAAACTGACAAAAAAAAAACATTTTTTTAATGTGAAAAAACAATTTAGAACGTTGTCTTGACAAGAAAATTACAAAATTACAAAAGTAGTCAAACCCCTTAATGTGCATTATAACGGCATAAAGTACAACGCCGCTCGTATTATCTCGAGTGTGCACTGCACGGTTTTGTCAGTTTTGTCGAGTCAACTCGAGCGTGCATGTTAAGGAGTTAATAAACATAGATTTACGAGTTGCCTGTGCACTTTCAATAACTTTCTTTACCTGTAACATTTCGATTGATAATGTGGATGCGCCGAAACTTAGGAAGAGATGAGGCTCATTAAGGGATATCTATGTCCAGACAAATTTGGCAAGGTTTTTTTTATTATTTGTTTTAGAAGCCTTTTACTACGGAACTTGTGGGCATATTGGCTATAAAAATATAGTAGGTACTCCGGTCGCTTCTATCTATCCATTTATGTGCTGAAATATTAGGATGTATGTGCAGTGTTTTACTATTCCATTAACGAATAACGTTAGAAAACAAACTGCAGTGCGAGAACACAAGTAACACGACATCACGCCTGTATCTCCCCGGAGTGGTAGGCAGCAGATATAACGTTTACGTGATACGTTCCCATCATAGAATAGATAGTGAGTCTTTTGCCAAACACCCAGCACAAATCGAGACTTCGAGCTACTATGAGATATTTCGAGTTACAAAAACCCGATAGTACTCGACTGGGGGAAACCTTCTCAACCAACGAGGCAGTACCGCATGAGGCTATGGTGAAATCAAAATGAAAAATTAAATATATGAGTAGATTATCATTACGTTGCCCATATCATTCGGTACCGGGTTTTTAGTTTCGTACAACGCTGTTACTGGTATTATCTCATAAAAAAATTCTTATTGTGAAAAGTTTTTTCAACTTTCATCTTTTAATAAAGACAAAACATCACACAGACTTGTTATTGGGGAAAACTTGTCGTGTGGCATTTCAATCTAGAATAATAAGTATGGACAGTTTTCATTACGTGATTTCGAAGTTTGTGATTTTGTTATTAGACTGAATATTATTTCAAGTCCAAATAAATGGATTTACTTTTTAGTCATTGCTAATGAAAAGTATGACGCTACTACATAGATACCTATATGTATTTGTCGTAGAGAAGAAAAGGTTATGTTGGATTTGTAAAATTGCTATGAATCTAGGATCCTAGGAAATTTAGAAAAATACTGAAAATTCTAATCGATTAATATGTCTTTACAGAATGCATTTAGTGGTGTGACATAATATCGTTATATTGTTTTGTGATACGTTATTTCATTATACGTTAGTAAAAAAAATTTAGATATCTGTGGGCACGGCAGTGCCTCCACCAAGTCAATCGTTTTCTCGAATTGCTTGTATTCCGAATTAAACATAATTAATCTGTATAAATTTATCGATTTATATCGTTAAATATAAATGTCTTTCAATAAAACAACGATGTTTGCGAGGTGGACTTACAAATAAACCTAAAAAAATCGTTTTAAATATTTAAAAACGAAATATAAAGGTACACGTGTTATTTATTGACGCAAGCGACATATATCGTATCGGGGCTGTCTGTATCCGCTATCTTGATTTTTTACTGGATTTTTTATGTACCTATGCAATTTATTGCGTGAAGAGTAATTCTTTGTGACCAATATCAGCAAATTTTGTGCGTGCATAAAAGTCGTTACAGACGGAGCTTGCGCATATAATACACTGCAAAGACATGTTATAACGTACCTACCGCCTGCGGTAGTTTATATCATGCAGTGTTATAACACAATATATTATGTATCATAATATTATATGCAACTTGACAGTCGTTAATAACCAGTTTTTGGTTGCACTGTATTCGGTTGCAAAACCGTATACACGTAATACTGAATGAAGTATTTCGTCGTAATACTTTTTTTAATGTGTAACTTATTTAAAAACAAACGTATCGTAACGCAATAGTAGATGAGCATTCTTTTAAGAATTTGTCAACACACTCAGGACACCTGGGTTGGTGATGTGTATATCATCTTATGTTTCCCTGAGGTACGACACTGTCTCATTCACTTACATTGGCTCACCTGTGTAGGGAGCTATGGCACAAAGCTTTTAAGACGTCACCGCTCCTCGGTACCTCAGATACACGCTAAGTCTTGAGCGTTGGGAAATTGCAAGGAAAACGAGTCGTTGTTGAATATTTCTTTTTCGAAGTATGACAAACTTTTATGAAGTATTTTCGTTGCGAATATTACCGTGAAACTTACAGTTATCAATGAATAATATACTGTATAATGACGTAGGTATATATATATGTATGTATATATAAAATGGGAATGTCATAGTAATTACTCGCTAGCGGGGACGGTAGAGTCGACGGTAGTAATTAAGTTATATTAGATTGTGGATATGTACGGCGTCGTGAGTTGGTTGGTTGGTGAGCTTGGAGCCGTGACGTGAAGCTCAGTGCAGGCGGGAGTCGCGTTTAGGGTGACCGCCCGAGTCATGGCTACTACACACACTTCGCCGCTTTCCAGACATGCTGTACAGTAGATCCTTCGGGTCGCGACTGCGCCACGGATACAGGGAAGTAGTGCTCGGTAAATTGATTATCAACTTCCCTTCACTAAAGACTAAAAGTTTTTGTCGTTCCAATTGCCGTTTTAAGGAATTGCATAAAATGTCAGTTAATGCACTGTTGAACAAAAACCGGGTGATGTAAATAATACATTTGTGCTATGTTTTAATGAATGATGATGAAATTTGTAACGCCAATACAAATATATTTTCATAACCTTATATTTACCATGTTCGACCGATATATGTATTTGTCAGATAACGTTCTTGATTAAAGTGATACAATATTGTTGATGTCATTTTTACAGCTTTTTTTTAATGAGCGAACGCGTCGTCGTAAGGCCATATTAATACTTTATTATTATACGGTAGTTATTGATTTTGGTGTTGCCATGGCCACGGTGAATGGTTAAGCACGTCCCTATTCCATATACGAATAGGATATTGAAAGATAAATTTTAAAAAAGTTCAAAAAGTCGTGACTACTTTAAAAAAACTTTAGTACTCTTGAAAAATCGTTAACCATCGTCGACCAACAAAACGCCAACAGTAAATCGTAGCGTAGTGTTGTATGCATTTTATGGTAACCTGTATGTTCACTTTTCCATTTACTTTCATATTCTTTCAGCTTATAAAGTTAGATGTGAGCTTTTAATCTTTAAATGAGTGTAATCAAATGTTTTAAAAGGTGGATTAGATTTCATATCAAGTGGTTTAAATTTCAACCCACCGTTTTAGGTGCCAGAGGTTCAAAGTACCTCCGACTTTACAACGCTTTCTGCATATAATAGAGTTCTTCGAAATGTTTTTTAAACCATGTTAAGTTTATCAAGCTGGACTAAGGTCTATAGCCTGAACCGAGAAGGAAAGCCTTTTCATCATGAGAACGTATAGCCAACAATACAATAAAAATGTTGAAAAAGATGACAAAATAATGACTTATTTTTATTGTCACTATTATTACTACTGTTTTTAAGTATTTTTTCGATTATGTTTGCCACCGCCTATTCCATGGGACGTGAAATATGAGTAAGAAAAGTTGGAGTAGTATATTCTTATGCCAATCCCATCGGGGAAATGCAGGCGTGATGTAATGCTATGTAAATTAGCATCTGTCGATAGGCTTTAATGTGAAAGTACAAGGATGCAGAATGTAAGTCGGTGGCTACGTTGTAGTGCACGTAGCAGTACGTATGTAGCACCGCTCGGGCGCGAGGCGGCGGCGACACGCGGCGCGCGGCGGCGACACGCGGCGGCGACACGCGGCGGCGACACGCGGCGGCGGAACAGTAGCCGCTAATGATGTTGACACTAGACGCGAGCACGCCGCCGCGCGCCGCTCAAGCGCTCTCGCGCCGGTAGCGAGAGCCCGCTTAATGGAACGCTTCACTAAATTCCTCAAATCGAATTTGTGATTTTTCCCACCAAGGTCGTCGCTCGTTTGCGGCCATTTCAAAGACGCTTTGTGCTCTAAAAGGAGGGTAACTAACCGTACATGCTTTCAATGAAATTTAAATTTTCTTCTTCTTAAAAGAGGCATTTTTCTAAAACGAACCATGTAGACAGCTGTAAGCCGCTGGATTGTAAAGAAAGGTGCAGGACTGCGTGGAGTGGTGCCGATTAGGCGAGACCTATGTCCAGCAGTGGACTTGTAAAAGCCGATGAATGGATTGCATTTGATTATGATAGTGTTCAATCTATTGTTGTAAGGGAATTAAGAAATAAATTAACTATTAAGTTCTCGTGAAAATATTTGCGTTGATAGTTTGTATCGTGATCTAAATATGTGTAATAGGACTGTTCGAGGCCCAACGCGATTGTGTGCGACTGAGAGCACTCCGAGCGGAGTTTACACACGCAGTACAAATATCGAACGTGAACTGTTCCATTCAATACATTTCGTATCCACGATTTTACAATGAACGATCCGTACAATGAGTCCGTAGATGTTATTGCGAGATATAAATCCCTCTTTCAATATCGTTGCTACATATTTTCAATGAAGTTTTGAATGGATCTAAAAACATGATTTCTATTATAGTGAATATTTTGCTAAGTTGAAGAATTCTATTTTGATAATTGAAATAGTGGAATGAAATGACATTTACGTTAAGTTTAAAAAACATTATACATAATTTATACTTGCAAAAAAAACCAAACGACAGATGACGAATGTGTTTGCAATATTGTCGGGAACGTCTTAGAACCTTGTATACAGTGTTGAATACGAGTCTATGGCTTAATGCCAGCTTAAGCAGAGATTACATCGTACAGCGGTCGCTGTTAGACCACTATCAAATTATATATGATACCTACGACATTTGGGAAGGCCACGCGACCGCTGAGCAAGAGGCCCGTGTAACATCACTGGTGACATGTGGTCCCCTCGAGGTAATGGCGTGATGTTGTGTTATTTGGAAAGCAAGCTATTCAAGATTATCTGCTCAAATTGTAAGGTCCAATGGGCAGTAGGGTATTATCACAAGCACTTTATTGAGTGTGGTCCGTTTGTGCGTGGTCAGGCTCCATCATGTTCCACGTGCGGCGGCGGCCGGCGGACTCGCAGCCGCGGCGCCGCAAGAAGAAGGCGGGCGCGGGCGCGGGCAGCGCGCGGCCCGGCACCGAGCCCATGCTGCTGGAGGTGGCGCCCGACGGCTCCGCGCTCGAGAACGGCCGCCGCCTGCGCGTCACCGATCTCGTCGAGGTAATTACTTTTTTGTCTCCGTCGCGTACAACATACTGGTTACGTGCAATCTTACATTTTGAATGTGAGGTTTTCTTCTCAACTCAGAAGGAATGTAATAAGATGCAAATTACTGTCGTTGCGATAATAAATCATAGCAACAGCTTTGTATATAATTTATTATTGTTTTGAATTGATAAAACGTTTTATTAATTCACGTTGCTTAGTCTCTTGTCGTAATTAATTAATACATATCTGTTTATTTATGTTTTTTTTTGATCTAATCTCTCTGTCAGTTCGAGCTGATCCTCAAAGCGGCTGAGACGATTTTGAAAGCGTTATAATTGGCAAGCCGCGGGTTTTTAAAATATATTACAATGTTAAAAAGAGGCGGCAACGAATCGCATAACAAACGTATTGAAACTCATACGTCTGCTAACCATAAATACCAAAGTTTGCAAAATCAGGAAATGTAGTGTTTTTACGATTGATATCATATTTTTTATGATTTAAGGTTTGTTTAATTTTACCTGATACTGTCCAAAAAGATATAAAACAAATATTCCCAAGCAAACAGTATTTCCCCAAACACGTTTAAACATATTAACAGCCATATATCATCCACATATTACATACATTGCCTTTACTTTCTAAATAAGATACTTTATATATGTATGTAAGTCATCGTTATAATATTATCTATATGCCCTTTGCCATTTATCTTCTTTAAGCATTTGAAAACACTTAGGTCAAGTTACAAAAGAAAACACTTTGCGGGGATCGCTTTTCTTTATTTTTTGTTTTATTTTGTTTTGTTTTGAAATTTATCTTCGTTAAGTATTTGGAAACACTTAGGTCAAGTTACAAAAGAAAACACTGCGGCGATCGCTTTTCTTTATTTTTTATTTTATTTTGTTTTGATTTTTTCCTGACTGTCAAGACATGTACGTATTATGTACGAGTATGCTTCTGCTAGGCGGCGACACAATTCATTCAACAAAAGACGATTCAAGCTTAGCAAAATGTCTAATTAGTTTTTACAATTAGCAGCTGATGTATTTTCCAAGTTGAATATTCCTTTGATGGAATTATATCTCTTTATAAGTAGTACAGTTCATCCACTGTATTGTACAAGTGTATTGGTTGTTTCAACCGTTTAAGACTCCTCTGAGTCGCATTAATTCTCCAAGTATCGTGTGTTCCAAGTCAATAACGGTTTGAAGAGGGTCCTAAGGGCTGATGTATGGATCCTTAAGTTAATATAGGCTGTAATATAGTGCCTCTATACAAACACATCGAGATTATACGATGTGTTGGTGCAATTTCCATAGATACGAGTGTTACACCGTATTACATTTTTCAATACTTTTTAACCTTTTAAGTAGAAAATGTTTTATAGATGGCACTATATGTAAGATAGTGTTATACAATTGTGCCTACAAGTGTCCTCACCAATGAAAAGTAGGTAAGTGTCGTAATGAGCAGTGTGAAGTGTCCACGTGCGCCGCAGGTGGGCTCCGGGAACGGCACGGCGCTGCAGCTGTACGGGCCGTCCATCCAGCCGCGGCACTGCGTGCTGGCGCCGGCCGACGGCGGCGGCTACGCGGTCACGCCGCTGCACGCCGACGCGCACGTGTACGTCAACGGGCGCCGCGTCGCGCACACGCAGCGCCTACAGGTACGCGCACGCACGCACGCACGCACGCACGCACGCACGCACGCACTCCACTGCTCAACGTACGTCTGCTCTAATAACAATGCTTTATACTAGTGGAGGGTGTCGTAGATATCGATTGGGTTACGAGAAGACTTAACCAACGATGCATGTATGAAGAGGGCGTTATCTGCGCTCGTAGTCTGCGCATTGCTGGTGCACGGGCACGTTTGAATTGATTTACATTTTATTTTTATTCTTAAACATATACGTCCACAGAAATTTATCAGTATGTGTATTATACGGAAATATATCATCAACAGTTCGATTTTTGAGTTTCTGTTTTGAATAAAATCGGTTAAAACCGTGGTTTTACCAATATGGTACCTATAGTGTGGTGTGACAGAGGTCGCACACTTCAATAAACATTATGAATAACTCTAGGGCATGTAAGATTTATAAACACGATGCTAATCGTTACCAACCTAGCGAGTGATATTTAATTTCAACACGCGAATAACTTCATAAATGTATCCCCAGCCACCTCCCGCCCTCGCAAGGGCAGGGGGAGGGGAAGGCTAAAATCAGAATGACAACGATGCACTGCTGAAAATACACACAGGTTACATTTCTAATATTGCATATTACTTGCTCACGGTCGTCGTTATAACATGAAATTCGACAGCGTTCTGATATGCCTGTCTGTAATGTATAGTGCTCTTCACCGGGACGAACTCCTGCGGGATGCGCGGTAGACACAAAGCCGCCTCATGTATTATTAACGCGTCACGCTTCCCACAGCGGCTCCCTTGTTTCACGCGCTGGTATTAACTTTGCTCCCCGTCCTATTATATAAAATAACCCTTTAACCTAAACAATTTAAAATCCCGCTACCTAACTGTTCGTTTGTGCTGCTTTATGTAATATTTTACTAATAACACGCGTCGCAAACATACTGCATATAGTGATAGTCTCGGGACGCCCGACAGAAGTGTTAGCTTAAACTAATCTAAGTTGAACTATTTAATATTGAAATAGGTAGTTTAAAACTTAGGTTATTATTTGTTCAATATTTTTACTTTTAGTTCACCGCACCACCAAGAGATGTCGTTAGAAAAATTAAGTGTATGTGTTTCATATGTAGTTCATCGTACACCATTAGATGGCGTTGTTTGACAGGCTGAATCATGGCGTTATGTTTTGCTTGTTTGCTTTTGTACGGGGAATAATTTGGGATCCGCATTACAATAGCAAATAAATTAATTAGTAAATATTATTCCGGCGAACAAGTAGATACATATATTATAATTGTATATGCTGGTTTCGTTTTTAATCCATGTTTATATTTTATTTTTACTTTGCGTTTAATATATTGACTGGGTCTCAAAAATGATCATCTCGAGCCGCGAGTTTCAAATTACTTCCGTACAGCGTTACGTAACGAATCGGTTTACCCTCTCATAAGAAGTTATCACTTGAAAAAGGATAATGGTAGGGATGATGGTGAATAAAGACGACATTCGTACCAAACTTTTTATGTAATTTTCATTGTTGCTGTATTATTATAATATGGGAATTAAACTTAGTCAAATTTATTGTTGATATAATTATAGACTGTTTTACATAAAACAGTCCTTTGATTGATTGATCGATTACAAAAGAACAAATTGTTTTCAGCACGGATGTTTGCTTAAATTCGGCCGCGTGTCGACGTTCCGCTTCGTGGACCCGGCGCAGGAGAGCATGATGAACAGAAACCTCTCCCAGTCGCAGCACTTCGGCTCGGGCTCCATCTACGACAGGTGCGTGCCACGCGGACGTCGCTCGGCTCTATGTTTCAATGTTGTACATAGTCTCGCTCTACACATTACACGTTGCCACATTCGATCACCTGTAGCTCCTTTCTTTATAGCTAGTTACTTAGAATCGCACTTACATCGACATGGGCAGAATACATTTTTTTTTTTTTGTTGACCGTCACTTTTCGATTTCGCACGAGCGACGAACGCCCGAGTACGTCGTGTGCCGTCGCTTCCCCGATCACGTTCGATGTCGCTTGTGTTCAGTTGATGTTTGTTATCGATAGCGGTGGTTATGTTTCCGTTGCATGTTTTGTGAGTGGCTGACGTGCGCTTGTGCCCGCCCCCGCGCTAGGTCGGCGGCGGACGAGCCCGAGCGGCCGCGCGCCGGCAGCCCGCTGTCGCACGACGCGTACGGCTGCGGCGCCGCCGACAACAACAACACGCTCAAGCTGGACAACGAGTCGCTCATGATGTCGCAGCACCTCGGCGACCCCAAGGACGACTACGCGAGGGACGAGCACTCGGGCTCCGTGTACAACGAGCAGGAGCCGAGCGCGAGCGCCGCGAGACTGGCCACCTCGCAGTACAAGGACAACTACGAGACCACGTTCGACTTGGACGGTAACGTGGAGACTAAGAGCATCTGTAGCGCGAAGAGCGGCGGCTCCGGGCACGACGGCAGGTAACGGACGGTTATGTAACGTTTGCTTGTTTTAAAAGTTTCATTTCATATTGTCCGTTCGTATTGCACAATTACATATTGTTCGCAATTTATCTCACCATATTTCACTTACAGTAGAATAGAGCGACTCATCCTGTGATGAATAGTTTCCGATTGTAGTTTTATATACATTTTAAAACTTATATTCACGCTTGTATTCTTCAAAGAGGTAGGCGCAGGAGTGTAGTACCTACACTCTGATTTTATACATACACAACTTTAAATATGGAAATCTCATATTGATCAATAATGAAGCGATTAGTTGCTATCCATAATATGGACAATATTAATTCTTAACGTCAAGGCCATCTAACAAGTGGTTAGAGTTGGGTTCACGTTATGTAGAAAAGTAACATTTTAGAAATCAGTTTGAATGATATTCTTCTAACCTGCATAAAATTTTGTCTCGGCTGTGATCGAGATTCGCACGTTAAGCAGTATAATCTCAGGGATTAACTTAATTATTAAGATATAGATATCTAGAAGCAACTCTTGTAAGCATAGGTAAGTGCAGGTATGTGCGCGTGCGCGTGCGGGTGAGTGACGTGCGTGGGCTTGCAGGCTGAACGCGCTG
This sequence comes from Jemadia pseudognetus, assembly GCA_018244755.1. Classification (NCBI taxonomy): domain Eukaryota; kingdom Metazoa; phylum Arthropoda; class Insecta; order Lepidoptera; family Hesperiidae; genus Jemadia; species Jemadia pseudognetus. The sequence goes on from DWTO01001569.1 coordinate 13,491, forward strand.
GCGAGCGGCGCGCGGCCGGGCCAGGAGCCCATCCTGCCCGCCGTGCTAGAGTTCCCGGAGGCGGGGCAGGCGCAGTTCCTGGCCGCCGTCATCACGCGCCTGGACCCGCACGCGCCCGCCTTCAAGCTGGCGCCCGTCTACACGCTCTACCTCTGCGCCAGGTCTCGCGCACTGCCGCTTCGCCATCCCGGAGCGCATTACTTATAAACCCAATTACGGCCTGCGCACTATGTCATAGTTGGACACTGTCCCTAAAATGGATGTTGCAGTGATATTTTCAACAGTCTCGCGTTACATTTGTTTATTTATTAAACATTAAGCATACGAGGATCAATTATCAGTTGCAATACTTACAATTAACATCATGAATGAATATATGTATATCCTCTCTGAGTTTTTTGTAATGTTCTTTATACATAGTATGTGAAAGCTACCCACCTGCGCTCGGTCAGCGTTATAAACCGTACTCTTTGTAATTGTGATTTCTCATCGTCTTGTGTCCAACAGTAAATCAATAAAACGATCAACGACGGTGACGATAACTTTGATGGTGACGATGTCGATCACACGACACGAGATAGAACATAAGTTCAGTTAGTTAGTTAGTGTGACACTCACTACCAACGTCCTCCTTGTGTATGCCGTACCAAGCGAGTGCCGAGTGTGAACTGCGCCGCGTGCCCGCAGGTACCGCGCGTCCACGCACTACCGGCCCGAGCTGACGCCCACGGAGCGCGCGCACAAGCTCACCGCCTTCCTGCACCACGTGGCCACGCTCATACACGCCACCGTGCAGGTCCTCTACTGCACTTGACGACGTCTTTACGCGCTCTTAATATATTATTGTAAAATCACGACTGTAATCCGCAAACAGTTAGGCAGATAAGTATAGTACATTCTCACGTTTTGCCAGTCTACGAACGATTATGGAATACGTGAGGAGCCTGGAGATGTGCCCGGTATATGGACTATTCCCATGCCATATACCAAGCACCTGTCCTCCTCCTCCTCTCACTTTCTCTGAACTTAGGATCATAAAAGGCACATAAAAGGTCTGTAAGCTTTAAAAGTTCATTTTTTACAACAGGAGCGATGCACGGACTCCGCTGCGCAAGCATTTTGGATGGCGAACGCTAGCGAATTATTACACTTTCTAAAGTGCGATCGACATATTTCCTCATTTTCAACGCAAGCTCAAGATTTGTTGCCTACGACTGTGCAGAACGCGTTCAGGTACGTGTTCGTAACGAGCGAGACTTTCGACTGAAGGACTTATAACAAAGATTTGCGTGTAATAATCGGAGCAACGCCCGCTATCGGCAGCAACTTGGTGTCGTGCTTCCAAGAGGAGCTGTCGCGCGCGCTGGGCGAGCTCACGAGCGGCGCGGGCGGCGACGCCACGGACGCCACGGCGCCCACGCTGCAGGCGCTGGCCGCCGCCATGGTGCTGCTGCGCCGCTGCCGCGTCAACGCCGCGCTCACCATCCAGCTCTTCTCGCACCTCTTCCACTACATCAACGCCGTCTGCTTCAATAAGGTCGCCGCTCGCCCTCGGCTTTGTTGTTCACTGATGCGTTACTGAATTTTCAGTAGTGAATACCTGCGTAAATGTTGAATCGGTTTATACTGGTATTAATTATTGCAGTCTAAATTATTCCGCAATTCATTTTGTAATTATAAAAGACAGTGAAAGATTCCTCTACAATTACCCCATAATTAGTTACATTGCAAATTGGAGGATATTTAATGATGTCGGCCCGCTCGGCGCGAGCGTGTGACGAGTGGCGCGTGCGCTGTGCAGCTGGTGACGGAGGCGGGCAGCGTGACGGCGCGCTGGGGCGCGGCGCTGGCGGCGCGCCTGGCGCTGCTGGCGGCCTGGGCCGAGCGCCAGGGGCTGGAGCTGGCCGCCGACTGCCACCTGGCGCGCACGCACCAGGCCGGTGCGTACCCACACCCGCGCACCGCTCTCCGCACACTGTTTGACCCACATTAACTTTACATTTATTCTTTTTGTCAACATCCGTGTTGTCTTTTGAATCTGGATCGAAGAATTGAAAATATCGTCGGTAACAATATTTTATTGCATTAATGCAATCATGACATAATGCAAGCAATAATAATAACATAGAATTAGCCATAGAAAGCTAAATGTTATTTGTTCTGTAAATCTGAACTTCCTCGTAATTTCTTTAGATTTATGCCTTGTCTGAATTTTACTACATATAAAGAAATTCCGTAATACAACATGTACAATAAATATTTATTTTTCATATTAAACATTGCAACTACTTACATTCATACTACATTCTGCAGCAGCAGATAGTATTTTTTATTTATTTATTTATTTATTTTAGATACATCAACGACTTATCACAATACACT
>DWTO01001570.1:0-15869 GCA_018244755.1 Jemadia pseudognetus
GTAAAATGTGATATAGATGCGTTAAATGTAAGGATTACCTCATTGGTTTAGTAATTTGTTTTTTTTTTTGTTTTTGCAAGTGTGGAGAGGTAGTGATTATCAGACCTGATATAAATATAAATTAATAAATTCAGTTTTAAAAACGTAATAAAAATGACTTGACTTCAATCACTATTATGAAGTCCAAAGATGAATTTAATTGTAGTTTTGCACACATAACATGAGCCAACCTAGTTGTAAATATATTTGAGTTGTCACAGTTTTTAAATGTTAGAGGGTTATTAGTCAGATATGAAGATTGAAAGCATTTACTACAAAAAAGCACAATGTCATGACATTACATTTTTACATTTAATAATACCTTACGTTTTTGTACAATTAATGTTTAAAATGCAAATAGTTTGATTACCTTTATTTAATATTAGTACACATAACTATATGGTTTTTTTTCAGTACAGTAGTGTGAAGGATGACCAATTTGGCATGTCAAATTTTAATTGGAAAGTTGGTGCCAGTAACTATCAGATTCTCAGAACTGGATGTTATCCATACATAAAATACCATTGTTCTAAAAAGCAACAACAGGATTTAGGTACATCAGATAAAATCATGAGAGCTATTAAAGTGGTTAATCTAGGTAAGGATGTAAGGAAGTAAATTAAGTAATGTAAGTTCTATTTTTCCTGATTCATACAACATGGAATTATTCAAGACAAGAGTGAATAGGCAGTTTCTAGGCAAGCATGCTACATCATCAGCTGCATCTCAATTTCCATCAGGTGGGATAGTAGACAAATACAAGCCTATTGATAAATAAAGAAAAGTCCCACTATGGAATATATTGTCAGTCTATTGCCATACACCAGACACATATCCAGACTCCAAGCCACGATTACAAAATCTGAGTTAGAAAAATGGAATACTGCTACCTACGATTTGAACCTACAACCTCCCGATCCACAGTCACATTTCAATGAAATTAACACAACAGATGAGGCAAATTTAAATATAGAGTATTTAATTATATAAATAATATAATATAATAAATTTAAATATAGAGTATTTTAAGAAACAAAGGTTTTTCACATGGTCATCTATACATCATTTGCTCTGGAGTTATTAACCCAGATAGCATAATATACTTCAGTTTCAAATAGTGAAAAGAATAAAAGATGAAATTTTTAAAGTATATTTCTGCTTCAGACCTTTTTGAGGTTTCTTCCTCTGGACACAATATACATTGTTAATATATTATTTATCAACATAGACAAAGTCATGAGGTTAATAGACATGTTGTGATAATATGTTTACAATCATAGTTTTCAGGGTTCTGTTTTATATTTATATTTAATTGTTCGATTTTGTAATTAATTGTTCATTTGTCTGCTTTAGGTATTCCTTGCTTGTTATATGGTCTGGCAGCCACACAGCTTATAAGGCATACTGAAGTAGTATATACATCTAAGGGACCAGTAAACATATACTTCCTTCTGCCTGAAGATAAAGGGTCTATTTATTAAACATTATAAATTTTATGAATTCTTTCTTATAATAAATTTTTTTATTGAAAATGTTTGTTTTAATTTGCCATAGTATTTCATTTGCAGGAATTAAATATAAAATTTCTGTTTTTGTATAGGAACTACAGCCCACAGTAGCATTATCAATGCTTATTTTTTCTCAAAGCGGTTGATAGAAGCACTCCTCTGCCTAACTCTGGGGATTACAGGTGTGGTGTTACATTTCTCCTTATACTACACTAGTAGTATACTCCCAAGTTTTACTAGTTATGTTTACTTCCCACAATGGAATGGTGATGAGCCTATTGCAGTCCACTGTTGGACATAAGCCTCCCCTGGGGAGTTATACCCATAATTGCTATGCAGCCAAATTATAGCCACACACCAGGCACAAATCCAAATTCTCACATAATGTGTTACTTACACATTTTAAAAGTCAAATACTTGGTACATAGGTATGTCTAAATGGTTACATACAAGCTTTATATTTGAGAATATCTCTATATTAATTTTATTGCCACAAAAGTTCACTGAATGAAGAGTTCTATAAAACGAAAATCCAATCACGATTTAATCTACCAATTATAATAAGAAATAGCTTGCTGAACTGTCGGTTGAATGGGACCGTCAAGATTAATTGCATCGAATCAGCATACAATTGTCTTGTTCAAGAAACAAACTTTTAATGCAATAATGTGACTGGTTAAACAGATGGAATCAATTAGGGGTATAGTGGACCGCCATTGTACTGCTGGTTAGTTCGATTAAGACTTCCTAATTTTTTTTAATGAATACCAGTACTCATGCCCACAAATTGAGCGACTGAAGGTACACTGCGAGCGAAATAATACTACAATATTTATCACATTGTACCCATATACATTATGTAAAGTATTATTGTCTACAATTTATATTAGTCAATCACATTACAATGTCGATATTCTGCTGTAAATTATTGTTCCGGTATACGCCATGTCACTACTCAGTTACCTACTGATAATGTTGTAATAAATTGACTATGGAATACAACGACCCCATTTAATTAATTATCTAGGATCGAATAATCATAAAATAAACACGAGGTACCAAAACTTAACCAGTCACATATCTACCTCGGCCTAAATTGCATTTTACTTCTAATTAATTTATTATCATTAAATACACAATATCAAATGAAAACGTACCCTAATATGTATAAAATCGAACAATATAGGTATGTCATATAAGCGGGTACATACGTTGTTGAATATAACTCAAGAATTATGCGAGTCTGATGTTTTATGCGCCGTGCACTTTGTTGTAGATAGCATTACTATACATCCCGTTATTGGCCGGACGTCCTGATTTTTAAATCAAAATTAATTGTCCCACACGGGATAGGCTTTTTCCCGCTTTCGGAGCACAGTGCAGCGTGCTAAGGGACTTCAGTTATCATATTTTTTGTGAAAATTCATTTCTGTGGCTATTTTTGCTGTCTAGTACACGTAAACGTAATTAAAACTCATACAAAAAGATAAAAATTTAATAACTTCTGATTACAGGTCTACGTTTTTTTCTATGTTCCGCTTTCGTTGAAAAAAATCCTTTTTTCACTCAAAAAGTTATAAAGTCCCAAGTTGGCAAAAATAAATCTGACTACGCTGATTATAGACTTCTTAAGCAGGAAATGTATGATGGTAGTCTTTCAATGTCAAAATTTTTTCAATTAGTTGACAATCATATTAGAAGAAGTCAAGATGACTGAGGCAATTATATTAATTAGAAAGTATGAATTACAGTTATATTTAAGTATTTATATACAATTTATATTATATGAAATATAAATTCTTCTCACCACCTATTCTATAGTGGGACATAAACATAACTGGTGAAACATGGGAGTGTTCTACACTCCTCTGCTTACCTCTTCAGGGATAACAGGCGTGATGTTACATTATCAAATACAAACAGTTTGCGATATATAGGTACGTAACTTGACATAGCGATATATAACTTGACACAGAGATAACTAAGGTTATTAGGGACTGTATTAAATGTATTTATACATAGTTGTTCGGCAGCCTCATATCGTGTTTCAAAGGCATCAATGTTTTATTAGCTTCTATGATTTAAATAGAATGTTCTTCGAACATTGCGATTGTCCTTGGAATCTAGATTGTATAGTGTTTGTAGCGACTAGCCATATTTCTATTGGGTTTGAGTCATCGCGGTATCTTTGTTATAAATGGATACAGAATGTGTTTTGGTAATGAAATAAACAGAAAAGGTTTATTAAGGTAACTTTATACATTTCTATGTTATGAAGCTTATACGTTAGCAATATTGTGTGGCATGATGTACTCGTAGGAACCATTAGAACTGTCTGGCTATGGAAGAAACATCTTTTTATAGGTCCCCAAGTAACATCTTCTTCTTCTTCATATATACAATACAGTTTTAAAAAGTTTTAAAGTTTAGGGGTGTCTGGCAGGGAATTGGAACTTGGAAAGTGTAAAAAATGAGCTTTATACTTTAACGAATTTGAGGTACTGTTTTATACACCTTTAGCACTTGTTACTGAACGAAGCCACACGATGATGATATCTATACAACATAAACTACAATTGCATTGCATGTACCTAAGTATATTATCGCGAAGCGCATATTCGCAATTTTTTTTATCGATAAAATAGTTGTGCAGTGGTCTTGCCAATTAATAGTGTGTATATATTTGTTCACAAATGAATATTATTAAATGTATCGTCTTGTTGCCTGCTAAACCTTAGCGAGATCGTTATTGAGGTCCGCGCCGTATGCAAACGTGTGTTCTGACGATTGGATCCTTACTCTTCTTCTTCCCGCGAGTTTATCAAACCAAACTCGGTCCTGGAAGTTTTGAATCTTTTTGATACTGTCCATCCACTTACTACTGTGCGCCGCGATCTTTTTTCACTCGGGGTTCTTGATATGTACATCAGTCTGGTCTGAAAAAAGGGTCGAAAAATAAATGATTTTATTGGCAGGGCGCCGGCTGTGCGCTGAGGAGACGTACGCGCGTCAGTCCATGTTCCAAGTGTTCAGCGCGTTCATACAAGCATTTCACATTTCCACACATGAAGGAAAGCCCCTGACGAAACCTCTAAAAAGAATACAGGGCATCATTGTCATGGTCCCTGAAACCTGGATTCGTGAGAAGCCAATTGAAAACCAATTTTGTAAACATATACAAAGTGCGTTGAGATTTTTTTTTGTTACGTACTTACTTCTTATTGCCAAGTAGATATGTTGCTTTTTTATAAGTAAATACTAAGAATAATACTACAATATAATTTTTTACAACAGTCGGCCAATTATTTTAGAACATACCCCTATGAAATTAAAATAAAATGTTATAAAAGTAAAATGTAGGATTACTTCTAATATAGCTGCGAAGAGATTTTTTCGAAGAGTTGCGACGCCCCACTAACTTACGTGGAAGTCTGAATTATTGTGATACAAAAGTACCTATAAGTATAACTACCAAATAACATATTCTCTATCCAAATTTTATTTTGGGTGTTCAGCCGAAATGATATCGAAAAACGTAACACCATGTTCGTAATCCCTGAATAGGTAGGCAAGTAGGCGCAAATACTGATTCCGGGCCAAGTTTAGAAATTACAACTAGAAAATGTACGGTAGAAGAATCCAATAGCAAAAGACCTGAGATTGGAACCCAGGACTTATTGGTCAGCAGTCGCATCTGTAACCATTCGACAACTAATGGCAGTGATCAATCTTTCCCAACTAAATACATGGAGTTCAAAGTCCATTATTAGTAGAAGACAGATTACAGAAATGGGCATTTAATACATTCGGTGATTGAGTACCTACTTCTTAAACATGAAAGTTTTATAATATTCGCATTTTTCGAAATACGACAACATCGCTGTCCGGCGTGGATATACATATTTATCTCAGCAATCAGCCCGAGCAGCCGGCTGTGGAAATATAATTCTTTTTTCAACCTTTTATACCGTACCATTGTTCAAAAGGGTCTCCACTCAGATTCTCAGAATGATACGGTTAAGACTATAGTGATAAAAAAAGGAGAAAATTGACTCAAATGCTTACGATGCAACAAAAAATTTACTCGTTAATAACGAGTAATTTTTTTGTTAACAACGTTCCATACGCATAATTACATGAATATTTGTGAAATATCAAAGAGTATCAACATTATCAAAGAATATCATTTATAAATACCCGTTACTGATTACAGATTGTTCGCAGTGGGCCGCAAACCGCTTACAAACAAGCACCGGACTTACAATGATTGGGACACTTATAGCAATTGTATTGCTCCTTATAATTTTTGTGCGACTTTATAAAGATGCTTACAAAAAACCAGTAGAAAATTTTCCTCCGGGTAAGATAAAAAATTATCATGCTTTTTTATATTACTTTGTTAATTGTTATTTCTCATGAAATGAATTTTATTGGTTGATTTTAATGAAAACATTAACAAAGTATTTGTGTAACATTCTATTCTGTAATTGATTTAAATAAGTACCTATAACAAACAGGTCCACCAAAATTACCAATATGGGGGGCATACTGGTTTGTCATAACGAAGGAACTGAACAACCTTGGGGCAACGTTCAGAAAGTTTGCTGCTGAATACAAAACGAAAGTAGTGGGATTGTACCTGGGGCCATTTCCATCAGTGGTAGTGAATGATTCCGCTCTGATCAAGGAAGTCCTTAATCGTGAAGATTTCGATGGACGCATGGATATCATATTGGGAAGACTTCGATCATTTTGGAAAAGGCTTGGTAAGAATTTAATTAAATAAAATAAATGCTCAATTGATTACAACTTATACATAGCTGATAACGACATATATTCTAAGACGATTTACAAATAACCATAAGTACTTAAGTAGTAAATGACCATCAAAATTTAAAACTCATTTTAATATAAAACTTTGTTTAAATATTTGGTCAATCTATTTAAGAATATTAACTAATGTAAATAATATACACAGTTATCTTAAATGTCATGTTTACCGAAATTATAGAAAATTTTTAATTACGCTTTCTCCCAATCGGTATCTATGCCGTAGGTATTTGTGCAGTTAAAAGCAATTTTTTTAAACACACTAGTTATGGAAATAGTGATCAAGTACAACAAATTCATTAGTGCATAAACTTCACGTAACACTTTGGTTCATGTAACTTTTACGAAAACTTGCACAAATCCTTTTTTATTTAGTGGTCACTAATTGAATTTGGCTTTCCGATGTATGTACTTTAAAATACCAGGCATCGTAAATGTAAAGTCTATTCATATTTCATTTATTTGTTCAATATTCTACTTTTGCTTTAATTTTTTACTAGAAATTACAAGTGTAAAATTTTACTACCTTTGCGCCAATTTTATTGGTTGTAGTATTTGATTCCATTTATTGCCTACATAAATACAAAAGAGAGGTCAATTCTTTATCAAGAAACGAAAAGTTTAGTTCCTATTATGTGACAACATTTAAGTAAATTATAAAATAAATAGAACGGAAAAAGAGTTTTGGATAAGCGGTTAAATCCACAGAATTTTTAATTTAACAAGGCTTTACGAAGAACTATATAAATAGAATTTATAAATAAACATAATTTTAATAAACACCAACTAAGAATGAGTGGTTTACCTATCTCATTTATAATAAAATAGTTCTTTTTAAATAACTTGTGCTAAGAAAAAATTATGAAAAGATCAATTCTACAATGTCTTTAATTCATTAATTCTACTCTAGGTACCTACCTATTTTTTAACAATTCAGGTTAAATGGATTGGATGCGGACCCGTATTATCCGTACATAAAATGTTTTTATGTACTTTAAAACTTACTGTCTAAGTCAGTGTTTCCCGTTTAGGTATATTTTTCACGGATGGCTACTTCTGGCATGTACAAAGAAGATTTTCTCTGCGGTACATGAGAGATTTCGGGTTTGGGCGACGTGACGAAACCCTAGAGACTGTCATTGACCAGGAAATTAAAGAGATGATCAACATGATAACTTCGGGACCAAAGTATCCTGCTGAAAAGGTACCTATAGACCGCGCTATTTAAAGTCTAAAACTATTACGTATTCGTGTTTATATAAGAGGCTTTGCCAAAAACCGCTTTGAATCTTTGAATTTTTTCTTCTTAAAAATCTTTAATAAAATACTCAGTGCATTGTCATATTCTTCAGCGGATGCCTTCGTTTAAATTGTGAATTAAAGAGTGGACGATAAAAAAGAAAAATACTGTTTCAACTGTCTCTTGGCCTGAATATTGAAAAATTATGGCTTGTTGCTGAAAAATTTACTGGCAAAGACATTGAAGGATAGGTACTCGTCATCTTTTAAGTCCTACTAAAATCATATCATGAACTTTAACATCTTCTCTCAAAAGGTATCGTATTAAGTCAGTTATGAAGCACAGTTCAAGAAGAGTCTTTGTCCTGCTCTGCGCTGAGAGTAAACATACACAATAGTGTTAAAATAAATTAATCCACGTTTATAATAATTATAACGTACGTGCAGTAACTACTTGTCCAATAACTGGAAACGTTCTTATACATTCTGCTTCGTTCTTATAGAAGTTTACACATGCTATTGATGAAAAAAAAGAAGACCGCATAATGAAAAGAAAAAAATCTATGTGATAAAAATAGAAATAAAAAATACTCCAAAGAAACAGAACGTCAGAGCCACTGCTTGTTTAGTGATTTAGTTAGAGTCCGTTTGTATAGTCATTGAACTTGGCACCGCAGTTTTTATGAGGTGCAAATAGATTTATTTATAATAAACAAATAATAGGGAATTTTTAAGTAGCCATGTATGTTATCGTCGTTATCAACTAAAAGAGTTCATCGCTCGACACGAGTCTTCTCTTAGAATGAGAAGGATTTAAAGCTGCAATGCTATCATATAGATATGCGTATCGGTACATATATTTTTTTATTACAAGCGCTGACCTTGAAAGTTGGAATCGTGCCCTGGAGCAATCAATGTATAAAATCAGTTTAGATATGAACACACGTAAAAGATCCTTTATAATGCCTCAGTAACGGTGTGGATTTTCGCGCAAAATCTTGATAATGTTTTAGGTATGGTTGTTCATATTGACGTAATAAATGATTGTAATCGTAGTCACGTGCGCGACTCGATGTATGTATGCTTGCAAAGACTTATCCGCGCGATTATTTTCATCACTAGAGAGAGTTGCAGTTTTTATATTTCGATTTAAATGAAAAGCATAATGATGTTAAAATTTAGCGGTATTGAAGTTTCGTTATAGTCAAAGATTACTTTTGGGCAAACCCTAAAATAGTGTGCGATTTCGGTGTTAAATGGTAATTATCAAAAAAGGGTTCAAATCCTGGGTCGGGCATTACTAGACTTTACTAATTTCAATTTTCTAGTTTTGGCTAGGAGTTTGGAAATGTGCCCGGTGTATGGCAATAGGCTCACCACCTATTCAATAGGGGGACGTAAGCGTAACTGGTGTAACGTGGGCGCGTATTACACTCCTCTACTTACCTAAGCGTGATGTTACGTAGTTAAATCTAACCACGCTTAGAGCAGCTTTTAATATTCTATAAAAACCTATTTCGATTATTAAACATAACATAATATAATATCACACGGTCACGACTGTATTTCCCCGAAGGGGTAGGCAGAGGTATTTAAAATACCACGAACCACCAGTTATGTTATACATATACATCTCAACATGCAATAGGAGTTGAGCCTCGAATACATCCGGGAATAAATCCAAACTCCAAGCTACTACTGGAATTGCACGTTAGAGAAAATAATACTTTAACCAATCCGGGGATCGAGCTCAGGTTCCTGTTGATCATCAGCGTAAAAATCATAATATCTTGGATACGGTCAAATCTAACTATCGTTTGTGTCTAAATCAGTCTTAGTTCGATGATAATACCAATGGTAAGACCAGACACGGTATACTATAAAACCAATTTCTATGATTATATTCATGTTAATTTTCTGCAGGAACTGATTAAAGGCGATTTGGTTCAATTGCCGCATATATTTGACGTGCCCTTTATAAATGGATTGCTGCATGTGATCGCACGCATGACTTTCCCGAGATCGGAATACCACGCCCTATGGGCCGTGGCTCGAAGGGCGACCATTTTCCAAAGAAGTTCTAATGATCTTGGCGGCGCACTTTCATTAACACCCTGGTTAAAAGACGTCATGCCAAAGTGGAGTGGTTATAAGGGATTGAAAACTGGTAACCAAGGCATTCGAGACTTCATGGCGGTGAGCAGATGCATCCATTTACCATTTTAACAATAGCCTCACTATAATCTCATCTAATGATGAGCAAGATATGTTGCCTGGGTGTTTACACGTTTGCTTAGACATAGCCTATTCGTAAAATTAAATATTATTTGCCTATTTGTAAAATTAGATATTGAACGTAACATCACGCCGGTTATCCCCGAAGAGCTAGGTAGAGGAGTGTAGTACACTCCCACATTTCACCAGTTACGTTTACGTCCCACTATGGAATAGGTGGTGAGCCTATTGCGATATACTGGCCACATATCCATACTCCGAGCCACTACTAGGACATCTAAATTAGAAAAATTTAGAAGTGCCCGACCCGGGAAATGAATCCAGGACCTCCCGATCGGCAGTTGCATTTGCAACCAACACATAAATAAACTAATATGTCTTAACAGGCAAATGTTCAGATAAATAATATTGTTGTAATAGATTTTTACCGGTTATGTTTTTATCGCTCGTTTAGCTTTTGCAAAATATTATAGGTAAAATATAAATATTTAATAGGACAGACGCGAGCACATTGACAGACATGTGACGTAGTATGTTCCTGTTGATAATAAAAAGATAAGTATCACGCAACTTTATTTTTTCTTTAAAGATAACCACATCCATCTTTGCGAGCGGGTAACGAGCCACCCGTATGCAAGTCATAAATAACCACAGTTAATTAAAACTTTATACACTAATTAGCGTTTTTTTAATAAGCGTACACGATGTATGAGGCGAACGCTCGGCGCACATGACACGCCAGTTAAAATGTTTGTGCCCCAATTTGGAAGGGTTGAAACGATTTGTGCCTTTACAAGTCGGCCACTGACTTGAACAGGTAGGGGTGTCGCGTTGTGTCGCGCTGGAGTCTTGTGTCCCGAGTCTGATGCCGATAAGTAATAAATCAATTATAAGGATCGTGTTTTCATAATGAAGACGTGACAAAAATTAATTGAAATTAATGAGATGTCTGCGATTAACACACATGGTATTTTGATATCAAACTATTTCTACTCTGTGGTAACCAGAGGGCTGATAAACTGTTTTCACGTGAATGTTTACTTACATAGTGTTTTTATTTTAACAAGGGTCCAGTTGGTCCAAAACAGATTGAATATTAAGGAGAGTTACTTAAGTACATAACATAAAACGAGTCATCCGAAAAACTTTGTATTTCTAAGTAATACCAGGTATTTCTAAGTGAATGTTACTCTCAAACATTAATCCATAAATAATGGAAAAGATTTAATATCAATGTACAATTAAAATATAAGTTATAATATAAAAAATATTCAAAGGAATTTTCTAGATTTTGTTAAGGGACATGAAATTGTAGGCAACCCTATAGAGTTCCCTTCCAAATACGGCAGAACCAGCTTAATGAGGACGAAGTAAAGCAAAGCACTGGGTTTTATTTACAAATGATGGTATTTATTGCTGCTGCACTCGACAGGTATGTTTAATTGATGGCGAATACTGACTGCATCATGACCGCATGTTGGCTGCATTTGTTGTGTAACTGCATTTACACCGTTTATTTACATGAACTGCCGTTGAATATACAATAGAGAATTTTGCAATGTATCATGTAAATTGTGAATTTGTGTTAATATGGCTATTACAGGATGACTTCATGCATTAGTGTTGGAATATAGGTGTACGTGCGAATGTTGATGGATGCAGGTGTCGAGGAGTCCACAGCTCGCCTATCGTGACCAAATAGGTCAGACACTGGCTATTGTGACGTCACATGTCTCCCAAATTGTAGGAGTGTAAACGTAGTTGGTGAAACGTGAAAGTGTAGGTACTACAGTCCACTGCCTACAGCTTTGGGGGATTACAGGCGTGAAGTTAATATTTTTGTGTTGTCACACGTCCAGCAGGAACGTGACATTTAAACCGTTTTTTTCTTCAATTGTAAAATATAACTTCAATATTTTTGGACTCAAAAACACAAACGCGTTGAAAATTGATGATGATGAATTCGAACAAAAAATATCCCAATGGTACAACCCTTTTAAAAGACTTAGCGACAAACAGTCTTATCTCTCCTAGAAATCTGTTTCGTCCTTTGATCGGAACTTATGTTAATACCTTGAAATCTTGCTATTCGAAAATAAACCCTATGTGCAAGGGTTTTGGTCCATCGGCTTCATTCGGAGATCTATTATGGGGCTTAGAATGGACCCCATTGTTATTTTCGTATGTCATAGTCATCAAGAAGCGCGATGAAGGGAGCCAGTTAAATATAATTAGTTCTGTGTTATCTCGATTTTACTATTCGCATTTGGATATACATATAGAGGGTGTTACTTATTTAGTATTTACGATGCAGTGGTGCAGAAGTCATTTTCCTATATCTAGGTTCTGGGTTCAAATCTTAATTTTTGCTAACCCACACTTGGCCAGCGTGGCATACTATGGTACTGTGATATGGACTATGACTATGGTACGATACAACGAATCTATTGCCTGAAGAAGCAACATCCAGCTCTATGTAGATCCGCGGGAGCACGCCAGCTCCGCTATCACGGGGCACAATCACAGTTGATGTGTGATGAATGAACGTTTTGTCATGTTAATACGCGCAGATTATATAATACTGCTCATGGACACGCAAAACTAGCCATTGTCCACCATAATGGATGACGTTAAGGTTTAATTTCCAATGCACAACGAAATTTTACGTTTACGGTTTTTGATTTTGTTATCAGATACAGGATGTTATAATACGTAACCGTAGTCACTTCGTTTGTAATGTTTTTAAGGCGTTGTTAGCATAAAATGCTAAGCTTTAATTAAATACGGTGGTGGAGAGGCTGTACTCGATGATCCCGCATGACCGCATGCACAGTGTGGGGATTCAGTGGATGACTTCTCAGGGGAGTCCTAAATCCAACAGTGGACAGCAATAGGCTGATGATGATGACGAATTAAATACATTTTATGTACGTAACTGTATAAATAATTCTTGCCTGTGACTTTTCAACTTTCTCTACAGACGGTACGGCGCTTTTCAACAAACAACTTTGAAAACGAAGTATTTGCGTCATAGACGTCATCTAATAATGGCATTGTACTTATTCGATGTATTTATGAAAGCAAACCCCATGTATTTAACAGTACACGTGTACTGTCGTTATCTGAGATTGGATGTCAAAGCTAAGCGTCGGCTTAGAGCGGGGACGATTGTGCAAATTGTTCGCGAATGATTTATTAGACATATGCTGTAATTGATCGCGATTACTATTACAATAGTAAAATTAAATAAATGGGTAATAATAATAAATCGCTAAAAGTATCTACAGTTATACAAGTTATCACAAATGTTATGAAAATTAATTAATAATTAAATTAGCTTAGTTTGTTCCAGTATTTTTTTGTTTGTTTGCAGTGCTTGACGCAACAGATATACAATGTGAATGCCGTGGGCACAGGTGCCGAGCCAGTCCGAGGCTCACCTGTCTTAAGCAAATCTGTTATCAACCATTTGGTGGTACATTTAAGTTTCGTTGTTACTGAGTAGGTACTGATATGGCACGAGCAACCGCGAGTGTTGGCAATTATTTGTTAATGAAATAATTGACAAACTTTAAAACTACGTACGTAAACCACGTAAGTACTGCATGTGTTGAACTGAAAAGTCCTATAAATTAATCTATGCAATACCTACCAGTACGTAGATCTCACTATAGTAAACTGACTCGCAATAGCCGTCCGCAGCGCCCAGTAATTGAAAGCAATATATCATGCCGTTATTCGATCCGCCCGCCGATTGATTTTCGGAAATCGTCCCCAATGGCCCTCCAATGAAGTGATTTACACTTGGGTCACACGGCCCTTCCGGCTAGCGAGTAATATTCAATTTTATGTGACGGAAATATTGTTTATATTTAAAATTAATAAATTATTTATTTACTGGGTAGGTAATTGTTAGTAGTTTAAGTAAGCAAAATTTTTACAAAAAAATATTGAATGGGTGCCACACACGGCCACCTGGTCCATAAGAGAGCTTGTGTAGTGGTAACCAGACGGCTAATAAACAACATAACATAGAACTTATATGTACATATTTTGTACACCCACATACAGAACAAAAAGTTGTGCTCATCAAAGAAGTATTTCTTTTGGTTGGAACTTGAACCCACCACCCCCGGCGCAACCTGACTGTTCCCTTACGAATGCATCAATGAGCCCGTACTAATGACACATAATATGTCAATATTATCAATATTATAACAGTGTCCCGTTTGTGATCCTTACGACTAATGGGGATTTTTGTTATAATATGTATAAATATAGCACAATACTTTATGTAATATTTAGAGAAACTGAAAGCTCAGTGAGGGTCGCATTCTCTAATTTCATTATCAACATCCTGTCTTAGTCTAGATACTGTTGAACCTAGGTCTTCCTTAGACGGGTTCTAGTCCTATCGCTGTGCGTGCGGGTGGGAGTCGCAGAACACAGCTTATCGTATTGGCTATGTTGCTGCTCGTCTGCGGTCAAGCCTGTGTTCACGTTCCTAAAATCATTTAGTGTTGCCTGAGAGAGATCGTACGTCCTTGCAACATCACGACTGCTATCCCCGGTGAGTTAGGCAGAGAGGTGCAATACACTCCCATGCTTAACCAGCTACATTTAAGCCTCACCATGGAATAGGTATTATCTAATGACCATACATCCAGACTCTGAGCCACTACTGAAAATTTCTACTAGAACGTAATATCACGCCTCTTATCTCTGAACACGTAGGCAGAGGAGTGTAGCACATTCGCACGTTTCACCAGTTACGCTTACGTCCCACAATGGAATAGGTGGTAAGCCCATTGCCATGCACCGGGCACAAATCTAGACTCCGATCAGAGCCACTACTAGAATATCTAAATTAGAAATATTCTATATTGCCCCACTGCGGGAATCGAACCCAGGACCTCCTGATCGATATTCGCACTTACAACTTACACGACCAACGAGGCAGTCAAATTTCTACTAGTAAGTTAGAAAAATCCAATAGTACCCGACCCAGGACTTCTTGAGTGACAGTTGCGCTTGCCACTTGACCAACGAGGGAATTGTTTACAAATTAAACAGCAAAAAATCAAATAGCTTGAGAAATAACACGACCGTATGCACGTTAGTGTTATCGGCTCGCAATCCCGCGTCCCGATAGGTTTGGTAATAACTTCATTATCGCTTTATGGCCTACTAATTTATAGCCATTCGGTTTTAGTGTTTTATAGCATTTTCACACTTTATCGTACTGTAACGACTCTGATATGACCTAATTATGTTCGATAAATGGAAATTATCATAATAATAATTATTTTTTACACAGTGTATAGCATAATTAAAATTATATGATTAAATACATACATTCATACCTCAACCTCCCTGAATGATGCTGGATATGGGACTTCCCTACCCGCCGTATGGAGATGCCACTTTGCCCGGTCGTGGCCCCTTTGAATCCAGCTGTATCACATTGTCTTTTTCATTCAGCATTATGTAGAAATCTGAAGTGGGCAGGTACATTGTGGACAACTCTGGTGATATTCTTATTGGTAAATAATCCTTGATTTCGCCACAAACCTAATGAGGGATATACTGCGTAACGACAACTCTTCGGACTCGAATATACCTTGAATATTCGTCTTATGTAAGTGAAATATTATACTTTAATTACGTACTAACAATTTACAGCGGCCTCCCGAAACTCCGGAGCGTCCGTAGAACGGGAAGAGGCAGTGGAAATTAAACAGGTTATTAGTTGAAAATTACCGCGTTCCCGGTACATAATGTCGCCTGCAATAAAGCCTCCTACACGGATACAGAAGGAGGGGTCATCTGGATGAGCTGATGAAATATTTAAAAAAAAATTAAAGGATAAATAAATGAAATGTGTGGGAAAGAATTGTTTGCGTTATTTCTTTGGTAGTAGGTACATATATATATATACATGTCTGCCTCGTTGGTCGTGTTGGTTGTAAGTGCGACTGACGATCAGGAGGTCCTGGGTTCGATTCCCGGGTCGGGCAC
>DWTO01001571.1:0-15860 GCA_018244755.1 Jemadia pseudognetus
CCTATAAAATCTTTAATTAACGTTTAAGAAATTTATGAGTGTTTGCTTTAAGTTTTAACTAATTTTAACTAAATCCTTTATAAATTTCAATTCGCTACGCCAAAAAAAAAAAGGGGGCCCTCAGTCCAGATGCACACCCCGCGACTTCGTGTGGAATTCTAAAATGAAAGTCACTGAAATTATCAATTACATCAACTATCTACTAGTGAAAGTCACGTCTGAATTGGATCCAGCCATTCCAGAGATTTGTTGTAACAAACAGACAAATAGAAAATGTTATTTTGATATATGTATCGTGTATACCTACATACATAACATACTGTGGCAAAACGGAGGGATAGGCTGGTAAATCAAAGTTCTTACAGTTATGATTGGACCCACGACCTTTTAACATTTTTAGAATCTTCAGAAGAATCATATTCAAATCACGAAACAAAACTTATTTATTTTAACTATACAAATGAAATAGTTTCCAACCAGATATTTGGAAACCAAAAATAAACATGTACTTCTCAAATATAAAAAAAATTAACATACTCCAAATATAAAGTAATTAAATTATAAGTATAATTATAAGTTATTTAAAAATAATATTTTAGCAAAACTTCATAACCAAACTCGGCTGTGACATGTGACAACCCCAGAACTGTTATAACTTTGTAGTTGGCATGGGCGCCGCCATAATTTTTTTCAGGGAGATGCATCTGCATTTACACATTCTGTGTATTAACCAGGGGCGTTAGGGGTTTTAATACTGTTGTACATGTCAACCCCATTGTACCTTACGCTTAATACTACACATATTTAAATTTAGTTAAAACCAGGGCCGTAGCGTGTGGGCGGGCGAGCGGTACGGCTGCCCTTGTAGGAGGCGGCAAAAGGATTGTCCAGGGGGCGGCAAAATGTATTTAGTTACGAAATTTTCATACGGCCAAACAACAGTTTGAACGGGCGCCAGCAGTCAACCTTTTTTTTTACTTCTCGATTCTCTTAAGGACGTAAAACTTTGAAGGATCGACAGCAGTAGTGAATAGGCGGCAGCAGAGGCAGTTTTTTTTGTTATCGAGATCCTCACAAAGCCGAACATCGTAGTTGCGAGTTTTAAGTATTTTTGGTAATGCATTATTCTCAAGTTGGTTCAATCAGTTAATAAAGATTGTCATATGTTTTTCTATGTAAGTACTTTCTTTCCGGACAGGGGAGTGCACTTGCGCCCCCTTGCACACTGCTGCCGGCGCCCATGGTAGTTGGTAACAATACATATGTATTTAGTAAATAAGGGTTATTTTAATATTACAAACATACTTCAATTTTATTATCTCTATAGATAGCGACATAAAACTTACTTACACAATTGGAAGTTCTTAATATTCATATAATTATAATTGTTAATGTTTTTTGCTTGGTAATAGATTTTGGCAGTTTACTACGTGATTACTACTACGATTTATCGTAGTAGTAGAGATCACCAGGTCCCTTGCGGGGTAGGCAGAGAGCACCGAGTATTTAATATTTTTAATGCTACAGACCTAGCGTGCCTTACATTTATTATTCTACATCGTTTTAGTGTGAGTTAAAATTAACGCTTGACCACTACCACGAAAAAGATAAGCTTTTCATTCAATGCCATGCGCCGCAGTTTTGCCGCGAAAATGTTACGCTTCAAACTGAAGTGTGCGCCGGCGCCGCGCGGCCGCCTGCAGCGAGCTCTCGCAACTAGCGCTATGTTGTGGCAGGTGTAGGTAGTGTTGTGTAATACGCTTTGGCGATGGCGGTTTGCGACAAGTGGGTCGCGCTCAAGATAGTCGAGTTTGTAAGTGGGCTACCTGTGTTATTTCACTTTACCTATTGTCTTAACAGCATGTAGAGGAAAACGGAAACGGAAGGTTTTCCGCAAGCGCTTACGCGTATTTGCTGCTCTGTAAACAATGTTTGTGTTTATATTCAAAATAACAATTTTGTATCCTTAAATATATAATTGATAATTTCACTTTTAATTACCTCATGATTATTTATAATTAAACCGATTTTTTTCTTGAAACAAATACTTGCTTTACTCAATTTAAAGCCTTGTTTACCGATAAGCTAAAGCATAAAAGTTGAAGACTAGCCAAATAGCAGTATCGATTCCTCCAAACTTACATATGTCGAAATTTGCCATACGTCTGTTGGTGTTGGGTTAACATAATTTTATTGCATAACGTGAAGGCGGGACATTCTCGTAAATTAAGATTTGTTTACATTGCGATATGTTGATTTCGCAATACTTAAACTTGGGAGACAAGTTGTTTGATTGAATGTACCTATTGACTGGCAGCTGTTTATCCCTATTAACTAAAATTAAAATATACATTATATACTTTCGGCTATGAATGTTCATGATTTCTGGAATCGCTTATTTTATTCTAATTTACTGTACTACAGTAATTTACAGCACATTTCTGCACGTTATTTTAAAACTTTTGAACTTGACAGTACATCGTGAGTTCAATCAAAGCGACCACGAGTAATGTTAATGTGTCATTCGATACCACGTTAATGACTGTTATTAAAACGATCTGAGTAACAATATTCACACGTCTCACATGCGACTGCAAGGATTACAGTTCTTGTCTGTTTGTACTGTAATTATTTTAATTGACATGTAAGTATTACAATAGGATCTTACCCTGACCTTACGTAATCTCATTACGAATGTTTTGTCACCGTTTTAAATATTTAAGGAAAGTTTACAAACTGCAATGAAAATGTATTCGTAAACTGAGTAAACACTTTTAGGGGTGGAATAACCGTTAACTTTAAAAATGATATTTAGAGTTCGTGACGTTTTTAACGTTTTTTATTTGTTTATAAACATATAAAAATAAATTTTCCTTAAGTAGGTAATACTAAAACCATGTTTTCTTCACTCTTAACTTAAAATTAGTCTCACAGTGTGTGTATAGTAACCTATAAGCTATAATAATCCTTGTCTTTGATCCCTGTGTCGGACTTGGATGTTTGTCAATTTTTCTGATAATAGCAATCTCATTTCCATTAAAAAGTCGACGGCGATGACGACGTTTCCTTTGAAATAAAACAAAAGAATGGTTAAGTATTCTCTTATATTGTCTGGCTTATAAGGATGGTGTAACACGAGTTTATGTATTGACGAGTTCGATGGCTGAAGTTTTCGACTTGTTCATGGTTATAATTTTTAAGTAGCCCCGCGGCATTTCTCGGCGTACACTAGTAAAGAAAAGTTCGAATAATATCATTGACATGCATGTCACTTGCCATAGAACAAGTTGTTATAAGTGGTTGGATGCGGCAAGCTGAGGACAGGGCGCGATTGTGCTCTGTGGGGGAGGCCTATGTCCAGCTGTGGACTAAGATAAGGTGACGATGGCGATGATGAAGTTGTTATATTGATCGTTTTTGCTTATCACTTCGGCTCCAACAAATATTGAAATGATCCCAAATTGTATTGGACGGATGGACACATGGGTTTTCAAAAAATCGGATCGAAATCCTATTTTAACTTTTTCTGTATAATCAAAGTATTTTTATAACTACATATATATTATTCAACACATAAACATTGTCATACTAACCTAACAATAATACTATTTCACGCTATTATGCAGTCCGTCCTTCATGGATTGTCAATCTTGGGGTCATTTGACGACTTAAAATACTAAAAAAACTGCGATAGCCTCACTGTGGCACTTAGCATGTCACGAATCTTATGCCATTGTGAACACGTGTAGGCATTGTTTTTTCTTCTAAATAATTTGCTAGGTAATTGTAATCATTGAAATGTGAATCTAACGCGTTTAAGCTCGTAATCCGCTACTGCTCCCTAACAATCTCCCATAAAAATAAAGAAGGAAAAACTATTATAATATAAATTAAGTACCTACAAAATATGCTTCTTAAAGGACGTTGTTTGATTCCTATTTGTTGTTTGTATTCGGTTCAGCAGATACGACACTGATGCTTTACACTGTTCTGCTCTAATTAGGATCGAAAGAAGCTATAATATAAAAAACGACAAGCCTGATGTCGTCCATTGATCGATATTTAGGTAACACTTGTACGTGTTGCAGCAGCGCGTCCCCGCGTTCTTACTACTTAATAGTGGCGATAGTGTAGTCATGTCACTACTTAAAAGGTGTGACAGAAAACATAAACGTATTACCTATTGAGCTATTTAACTCTCTGCAGCGTAGTTTTTTTGTTGTTGTTTGTATGGTAATAATTAAAGTAGACAGTTTATTTCAAATACTTACAAATAATTAGGTTTAACCGTTTACATAATTAAGTATAATTACAAATATACGTTTATAACAAAAACGTAACATCACACATGTAATCCCCAAAGAGGTAGGTAGATAAGTGTAGTGCACTCCCATGTTTCACCAGTTACGTTAACTCTCCACTATGGAATAGGTGGTGAACCTATTTCCATACACCAGGATGTTTCCAAACTCCGAACTAGAAAATTAATAATTAAAATTAATATTTAAAATTAATAATTAAAACTAGAAAATCTAAATTATAAAAATCCAATAGTAACCGACCCGGGATTTGAACCCAGACCCTCCATCAGCAGTTGCGCTTGCAACCTACACGACCTACGAGGCAGTATATGTTTTAACATGTACTACATACTTTTAGCAAGCAATACATATAAATATCCTGTGGCTCTTATTTTTTGTCGCTGTATACCTTTGTGCATCGTATGCGGTAATTCTCATGAATTGTGTGTAAGTACATCTGCTTACACAATTGGATATACCACGGCTGTCTCAAAGTCATGTGCCCGTTCGAGTGTTATTAACGAAACTGTTTACAAGACTTACATGTATGAGCGCTCACGTCGTTAACACTACGAGATTGTAATGTTAATAATGACGTCACAAAAGATATGTCGACATTTGTAAATTGTCTTATTTGGAATAGAAGTATTACTGATATGCGCAAATGTTAAATGAATGCTTACGAATTTATATTTAATGACGATAATTCGCATTGGAGCCATGTGGCCGAGTATTCCCTAGGTCTATTCCAATGTCAATGAGCGATACGTGCTTAGAATGACATCCAAATATACATATATTTATGGCTATGAATATACTGACTATTACCTACTGTATGGTCGTTTTAGTACCTTTTTTCATAGAGAAAAACAATATTACCATTCTTAATTCCCTAAATGAGAGATTCTGTAATGAACCGCACAATGTTCTAATGTAACTGTCGTGATAATTTTATAGTGACGTTTTACGGTAATACTGTAAGTTATGTATCTGCTACATGGCAATAAAGTATATAATACATAATTATACGTAAAATACTTGCTTCAATTGATGATTGCAACCAAATCATCAAAATACGCAAAGAGGATCAGTTTTGAGTAAAGTTAAATACGGTAGAATGTTAAATACGCAAATTAAAGCCAGCAGTATCGTATTGTTGTCATTGCCGCTCCCACGGTGGCGGGCGACGCCAGAGGACGCACTGCCGCCGACGGGAGGTCACAGTACCTTCTGACGGATCACCTATTGTGTAGTCATTGTGCTTATGGCTTTTGCGTTATTTTCCTTAAAATACTGGGTCAATTGACTGTGCAACTAAACTCTTCCGAGCTGAAACAGCTTAAAAATAGGCGTCTGGAAAAACTTTCTGAGCAAAAGGTACTTAATTTGGCTTAAGAATAATATTTCTTTAAAGTGCTGCAGTCCATTACGATTACCTGGCTGAATACTGATTTAGGACTACACTTCTTTACCTACCCTTTCGCGGACTACGGGCGTGATAATAATAAATAATAATAATGCTTTATGAGTTCAGTGGGCTCTGGATAGAATGCTTTCCTGTTATGCTAAATAATTAGGCTCAAAGAGAATTATTCCCATAAAAGATTTGTCACTTGCATGACAAGAAAATTAAGTAAATATGTAGGTAATCCACCTCTTTATTGTACTGTCAATCCAGATTATGATGAGTGAGATATACACGTTTACTTATATACAATATAATTATAATTGGTTTTCATATTTGGGAATCAAGATTACAAGTTCTGTGTTTGGTACAGTTCAAGTCTCATACAGTTGTAGTTGTTGACGTCATACAAAGTGAAACAGCATTTTTCTATTTAATTGAATTGTTTCCCAATGACAGCTATTTTGCGTGGCGTGTCTGGTCACCAAGCGAGTGTCGACGGACGACGAGGCGCGGCTGGCGCTGCTGCTGCAGAAACTGTCCCGCGAGTGGTCGCTGCTCACGTCCGTCACGTGGGACTCCGTTGGGGGCGCCTTCGCCGACGCAGTTTATGGAGGTAATTATTGGTGTTTAGAAATATACAAACTACATTACTGCCAGAGGTAAATTGAAATAGCCATTTTGAGTATAAATTTTTATTTTATTCGTGTTAAATGTCATTTATTACAAAATCTTTGTTCAAGTTGTTGTAATTTTTGATTTATCGATCCAATTGCACCCTGTCGATAATTGTGTTCCTATCGACTATGACAGATTAGTCTCGACCTCTTATTCCGATAGGAGACCTGTGTTCCAACAGTGGCACGATAGATGAGCCCGAAGAAAAAATGCATTTTAAAATAATTTCGCAGTACACGCGTGATCTAGTTTTAGTACTGAATGTCTGTAGAGCCACGAAGTAGATAACACTTGTGGGTGTTTGCAGGTTACGTGATAATTACCTTCGGCCTGATATTGGCGCGAGTGTACCGAGAGATACCGAAGGGACGACGAATACTGGAAGGGATATTCCTTGGCTTCGGATTGCTGTTCTTTCTCATTTTGGGTAAGATTTTATTACCTGTTTAATAAAGCCATCATGTGTTGTTGTTACTTTGAAATGGTTTGTTTTATGTATTTTAAAACTTGTGCAATTTACGGCACGTGTAGGTATATAAGTAATAACATTTTCTGATTTCATATGTGAATTTTATAGATAAAAAGAAAAATTATATAATTCAATGCTATTTCAACATATAATTATTTACGTACGTACAATAAGTTCATTACACAGTCTATGACAACGTTAAAGAAGTCTTTCTTCAACCGCGTGCTAAGGTTATATATACATTTTTTGTTACCAGGTGGTTTAGAGTTAGCGTCTCTAGATTCCGTACCGAAGAATCTGATGGTGAATGCGTCTGTCCTCGGATCTCTCTCGCTGGTTGTCGCTGCGCTTTTCTTGTTAGATCTTATGGGTCCGCGGATATATCTATCCACACATTATTCACAAACTGACCCAATAACATCGCCGAAACCGGAGAAGAAGGTGTCTATCGTGACCCAATCCGTTACCAATGGACATTTATCTAATGGTCAGCAAAATGGGCATATGCGTAATGTTCAGGCGAACGGACATTTGCCTAACGAACAGACAACTGGTCACACTCCCGCTGAGAGACCGAAAACTTTAGATCTGGAGAAAGGCGCTACAGATCTTAATAAAAAAGAGCAATTAATGTTATCTGATGAACCAAAAAATGGGATTACACGGTTCGATGAACCACAAATAGAAAAAGAATTGGAGAAAACCAAATTTGGATCTGTGCGCAACGGGCTTGAGGCGGGCAACTACGTGCGTCTGTCGGATCCGTTGAATGATTCAGAGCGACAACATTACGAGAGGGAGTTGGCGAAGTTCAACGAGAGATACTTCAGGGATTATTTGGACACGGTAGACGGGCGGTTATCAGTTAAAGAACAGTACTTACCTGAGCTACAAACTCCTGTATTTGCGAAAGTTAAGCTTGGAAGACAACAAGCTTTGTTCGACGATGCACCTCCGAGTTACGAACAGAAACGGCAATCGAAGTCTCCTTCTAGAGCGAAGACAGTAGCGACACCAACATTGCAGCAGTTGGAAGATTACTTAAGAGGAACTGCGAGGTCTCGCAGAGGTGACACCCCGGTTTTGTTTCCAATGGAGCCAATCGAGGAGAGAGATAAGGAAGACGCTGATGGAAGAGCATCTGGTACTCCGACGGATCCTGGTTTCGTGCAGTACACAGCGGGCAGGTGGCCGGAGAAGAGGGAAATACGCACACCAAGACACAGTCCAACTCAATGACTGCGTTCACTGTGATGACTGATGGATGTCATTCGTCAAGCCGCGACATCGGCCATTGTTAATTAGTGGTCTCGGCTGGCGGGAGTGGGCGTGACAAATATCTAAGTAGTTTTGATTTCCTGGTTAATTTTTTTAACAACATTTTATGTTTGGATTAAAAGAAACCCTGTTTTATTTAATTATTTATCGTGATTACACTTTTTGTACAGTAATTTTTAAATATACCTACGATGATGGTGAATTTATTTTAAATTTACATTTTTTCAAACTTAACATATAATGGTATGTGTATGAGCTTTAGTTAAGGATCTTGATTAAGAATTGATATAGGACTTGATATAAGTTTTGTGTAAAATAAGGAACACGTAAGCTTAATCAGATTTTACCAATTTATTTCAGTACAAAATTATATATTACGATTAATACCATTGTTCTGAGTGCGCACGTCATGTGTCGGTTTCCCACAAATGTGGGAAATTCCGCTGAGTATTGAATTTTTTTGTACGTCTTTAAGATAATAAATTTGTACATTAATAAATTCTTAATTATTCTTTTAATAACCCATACTTCCTATGAAGGATATGTGCCTCTTAGCTGTTTGTATCGACGGCGAGAACTTCAATGATATGGCAACAATGATTTCTGAACTTCACAGGTTCGTTGCACCTTGTGTTAAGTGGAAGATTACAGCTAATTTGTAAATAATGAGTTGTAACATCTAAACAATAGCTGTAGGCGCAGTGACAATGCTTTTAGATTATCGTTGTTTTGGACACACGCATGTGGAGTTACATATTATATACTCGTACCTATATATTTAAAAGATTCTTAGCCGTTTTGCTTAGACTTGTAGAGATATGTAGGTAATTGTAGGTCATTTGTACATAACAAGAAGTATGTAAGTATACCTAAGCACAGCTTAAAATTTGTTCAGAAACAAAATTTATTTAAATGCCTCGTTTGTCGCTTTGGTTGCAGACGCGACTGCCGATCGCGAAGCCTTGCGGTTAATCTGGGGCGGGCACTATAGGATTTTTCTAATTCTGATTGTTTTTAGTGTCGCCGAGTCTGGATGTGTTCCCGGTGCATGGCAATAGGCTCACTACCTATTCCATAGTGGGACGTCAACGTAACTGGTGCAACGTGGGATTGTTCTGCACCCCTCTGCCTACCTCTTCGGGCGATACAGGCACGATGTTACGTCATTTGAATGAATTAATTCATTAATCATTGCATTTGAAATATTTTTAACAATATTGGTTCGTTCAAGGCTCCTGTGAACTAATGTTATATGTGAAGAACCCTAACTCCTACTATTATTATGCACAGTTGAGGTCATCGCCCACTACGGCTAACGAATTTCGTAACTGAGTTAACCCTAGTGCTAAAAACAATGTCTTTCAGAAGCTGTTGCTAATCAAATGGACCGCCAAGTTCATGAATGCCTTTGGTCTGTGTTGCAATGTATACAGCCTACGGTAGTACGGTGCTCCAGGCTAAACAATGTTACATATTTTCGTGTTGTAACAATCGTATACATAACTACGGGAGTCGACTCGAGAGTCGTTGCAACTCTAGATCCCACCGTTGGGAATGAGTGTTTTCGACTGCAATTGATCCAGCGCTCAAATATACTGTCTATTGTAACGGTTCACGCTTTGGAAATCCAAATCATAGATATTTTTATACCTAATATCACGCCTGTAATTCCTGAAGTGGTAGGCACAGTTCTCCCACGTTTCACATGTTTATTCTAGAATGTGACAGATGTGAGATATATATTTACATCAGACTTGTAATATTACACTGTCGGGTTCCATCGCCTTCCTATAATTACGAGCGGTTGACTCACGCTCCGCGCGACACTGCGAGGTCGCTCACAGAACTAAATTGCTTATAAAATTACTTGAGATACACATGTGTGTACCTAAAGTTAAGAGCCCGTCATGTTCGCCCGGCGCGGTCAACACGCGGTCAATATGGTGTGCATCCACGACATCGATTGTCCATTTTATTACTGAAAAACAAAAAACAATTCGTCTGTTCTACCTGTCTGGTAAAATTTTATCAATATTGTGAGCTCGTAATGAAATAAAATTGTTATATTTTGAAGCAACTCCTCAAAGTCGCAAAATCGCAAATTAAACAGAACTAGTATGTTCTGAGTACTAGACCTCAGATAAAAATATGTTGAAATCAGGTTTTGTTTATCAAAACGTAACGCGCCACCATAAAGTAGGTGGTAAGGATATTACCATACACCGGGCTTTCCAAAGTATAGCATGTGCTTTCAATCTCTGTTTACTTTTTAATTCTTGTAACTATCGTTATTATTTTATAATCTTAGATGGGCTAACATCTAAATTATAAATTAGAAGCAATTTCTGCTAACGACTTATATTTTCAGTATTGAAAATCAAGTTATTTACAAGT
Source organism: Jemadia pseudognetus (assembly GCA_018244755.1). NCBI lineage: Eukaryota > Metazoa > Arthropoda > Insecta > Lepidoptera > Hesperiidae > Jemadia > Jemadia pseudognetus. The sequence goes on from DWTO01001571.1 coordinate 10,526, forward strand.
ATGAATTCAGTAAGCGCACAGAAACGGAGATAAGCGTTTATTTAATGCAGAGGACGAGATTTTACTTAAAGTGACAACAGAAAAAGGCACGTTACTTAACGCTAGGGTAACTAAAGCAAGGAATAGCCCACGAAGTGATCCAGGCAATTGACATTACTAACTAGATTTACATATATTACTTAATAAAATCCCAGTTCTAGGTCGTGAGATAAATATTCCGTGGAATAATATATTTCAATTACAGCCGTAATCAAGATGACAGGTTAGTTAGTCATCGTAACGATTAAAACGACTCATGCGTTCGGTCACTGCAAAAACTAAAGATTGGTCAAAAGCGTATAATTCGAATCCATTGTACAATGTAATTTTCTGAACATATTTAAAAGTAAAGTACATTCTGTGTACAAGAATACTAAGTTTCTGTCATTAACAGCCAATATACTAGTTAATTACTGGATATAAGCTTCAACCTTACACGCTATTAATTTCTTTCTTGGATTTTCCTATGCCAGTTTCTCCCCTTTAGTCGGACCGCACAAATACCACCGTAGACAAATTTTGAGATCTACGTATTCCGGAAAGTAAAACTTTATTACTGAATTATGTGTCCCATTTTCCATGGAGATATTTGGCACTCCATACTCTCTGCGTACTTCGTAAAGGGCCTGGCGTCACCGCGTAATAATAATCCTGTGACTTAAATATCTCTATTATTAAAGACCTAAAATGCTTCATCTATTATAACTCTTTTTATGGGTACATGGTACATGGACGCCAGTTTTCGAGACTTCGTACTTAATAAGGCAATTAACAGAATAAGCGTTTTTAATAAAGTTCTTATGTACCCCTGCTCTTGGATTTTTGTTTTGTGTTTTTAATAATGAGTTGTCTTTAGTAAGTACGCGAACACGGGGTCATCTCGCTCCGGCCTCGCGAGCGTCGCTCGTCGACGTGCGTACGGACCGCGGACAACTTAATAAAAAGACAGTTTGTACCGCGTGAGAACCGCGCAGCCTTCGCCCATCGCCGTCGGCGTCGCTCTTCCTCCTATAGGGTTGGCAACAGCGAGAAATATACATAAACGTACCTACATTATGCTCTTTGGTGTTAGCCTTTCTCAGTAAATTGACAATAATTTGTATCTGTTATGATATGGATTGCCATATCATAATAGATACAAATTTTACAAAAGGTTTATTGAAATGTCTAGTTGTATATGTCGATAGCATATTTTCTAGTGGATTTAAACATCCATAACAGCTGCAGTGTTTTGAATGCAGTGAGTTGAATTGTAACGTATGTTCGGGTACCCTAATTTAAATTAATTATTGTTTAAAACAATTAATGAATTGCTTTGAATTCAGCGGATCTACCCATTAGTTACATTATGGTAATTATGATGAGATTTATGTGTTGTCTTTCCGGTTTAACTTTGTTTATTTATTAAAGCCGTAAAAACATTGCTCTGTATTAGAAATAGTCACGGATTGTTTTAACAAAAAGCGGAAAATAATTATCCGTAATAAATATCCGTGTTGGGGCGTAATAACAATATATTCCCCGACCCCAAGCCGGGATACAGGGTGTCGTAAGAGCTGACTAAACCCGGCGCTGGCAGATCACGGTATGACGCTGTCTGTCTAGATACAGATTCACACGCGTTGGATAATTTTAAAAGGTTAAATCATGTAGTTGATATGTATATGTGTACGGTGTGTGCCTATATGCAACGATACAAAGTTAAATTTACTTCTATGAATTTATGGGAATTCAATACAGTACATGATATGTGTTGGCAGTTATACAATTTTGACATTTTATGTCAAAATGACATCAGTGCGTTTAGTAAAAATAAACTTCTTCAAAAATTTGTAAACGAAAAGTGGACGCTGTCATTATTAGCTCAGTGCCAGTGCGTTTTGTTTCGATTGATGTAAACTGATTTCTTAAGTATCTATCAAATACTTTTTACTGTCTTTCTTTATCTTGTTTTATGTTTATGACCACAGTTACTTCCTGAAAAGCTAATATGTTGTTTTTGCTGTTGCAATTTATAAATTATTTAAAAGAAAAAATGCTGTATTATTTCAAATATAAACTTTATTGATATCTACAATATAAATCTCATCATACATTGATTATTTAAATATATTACATAATAACGATATAACTCTCTATTATTTAAAACAAACATGACTCCGACCTCGCGGTCTTTGGACGAATTTGACAATAGATAAGTAAATACTAAGATTAAAAATAATAATATGTTGAGCATGTGATTAAAATTGTCTATGGTTGCGTTTGTAGGACAAACGAATCGTTTAATCGAACTAATCGAATCGAATATTTAAATTACTTGACTATAAAGTATAGTAAGTTATATATTCGAATATATGTATATATTTTAGCGTCGATTACCATTTTCTCTATAAACGCGCAACCTACTACAATATTCTATTTTGTAACTTATATTTCAAAATTGATTATTAGCTTTACTTTAAAGCTTTACTTCAATTGAAAATTAAATTTGCATTTCGCGCTATTGACATAATATTATATATTGTATAATTACAGTAACTGTTATCAATTACAAGTAAAGCTTATTTTACTGTTATTACTTTTAAAAGGAATGTTCTTTCAATAGCGTCGGACGCCATTTTTTAAATTTGTTCTCGAATCTGTAGAACTTATACGTGGCCGCCGACTAAAAAATAAATTGTCTATGGCTTCGCTTCGTTCACGAGTAATGCTTGTTTTGACAGCCGACACGACAGGTCACAGCATATTAGAAAGTGGATGGAATTTTAGAATTCACGGACATAAATTTTAGGTTACAAATATATAATAGTGCATGTTCAAATAATTCATATTACATCACTAACTAGTAATAGCACCTTTTAACACAATTAATAACAATAACATTAATTGAAAATTTTTTAAACATAGGTTACATCGTGACTCGTTAGTGTAATTGTATTATAATATATATTATATAAAATTTTGTCGTTGGAAATAACGATACTATCGATACATAATACGAATTCCATAAACAACTTCGAATTGCCTATTCACTACAAATACGAAAGAAAAAAAAATTATCATATGCAAATATACAGTGTTACCATGCTAAAATATTGTGATGAATACAACCCTTGTGCGTTGAATATATCATGGAATGTACAGATATTTCTTAATGTCGAGTTAAGTAAAGCAAATTGTTCGGAATGCAATATTAATACCTAATTGCATTTCAACTTGCATTTTTATCATATCATTTCACTTTTGCACTACACGAAGATTGCTATTAACACAAATAATCGATTAAAATGAAAATAGAAGTACACACATTTACAAATAACGGGTGAATGGGACCCATTAAAAATCCTATTATCATTTTAATCGGAAGTTTAATTAAGAGTACATTTCGGTAGCTCAGATCTTTCTCGGACGGAATGCGTGCATATCGTAAGTAGCAGTGGGACGCGTCAGTCTTCCTTTTATTATCTTATATTCTTTCATTTCATTGATCCCCTTCAGCTGTTCAGAGCGCTCTCACTGGCCATTGTATCCTGTAAACCATATGCACATACTTACTATGAATATATAATTGTAGTTATGGTCCCGAGAACGTTATCTCGCTCATACGGTAATTATCGTTTATTCGTTGATTTAAAAAAAAAGACTTTTCCAATGTTAGCTGGAGTATGAGCACTTAGAGACAAGTAAATAAGAAAGGCGCAGCGGGCGGTTACCGGCGAGTGCGTCGTGGCGCTGGTCGCGCTGCAGCGCCACGTACTGGCGCACGAGGCGCGCGATCTCGTGCGCCTGCTCGGCCTGCAGCCGCGTGACGCGCTGCTGCAGCAGCGAGCCGCACTTCACGTCCAGGAACAGCGTGCCGTCCTCCGAGCGCACCTGCGCGTCGGCCGGCGAGCAATATATGAACCGTTATTAAGATAAAGAAAATCACAAGGAAGAAAAATCACATTGCTATGTCCAAAGTACACTATTAATATATGATTTCTTTTATTAAATTCAATTTGTAATGAAAGTTTGCAAAGTAATGAACATCGGATGTAAAGAGGGCGAGCAGTAGAGCGGCGCGGCGCGCACCTTCCTGGTGGAGATGAGGTCGGAGTAGGGCCAGTGCGTGTCGGTGTCGTGCGTGGCGGGGTGCAGCAGGTGCACGCCGCGCCGGTTCAGCGCCAGCACGTGCTCGCGCCACTCGCCCGCGCCGCCCCCCGCGCCGGCCGCGCCGCCGCCGCCCACGCGCCGCACCGCGAAGAACGACGAGCCGAACAGCGGCCAACGGGACAGCACCTGCGGGACCGCGGTACGCGTGGCAGCGGGCTTGTCAAGCGGCCTGGATAGCTTTTTAATCATACTGATTAACTTGCAACACCCAAATTCCGTGACAAGCCGTATTGAAATTGTAAAAAGGTGATATAGACCATAGAACGACATAGTATAAATGTTAACCTGCAGCACTTTGGCCTTGGCCGCGGGCGGCGTGAGCGCGCGCACGGCGGGCCACTCGGCCGCCACGGCCGCCGCCCACTTGGCGGGGCGCGGCTCGCGCAGCGCCAGCAGCGGCTTGGGCAGCAGGAACTTGAGGTCGCGCGCGTGCGGCGGCTCGGCCAGCCCCGCCGCGCGGTGCAGCAGCGCCGCCACCAGCGCCGCGTCGCGCAGCGCGCCCGCGCCCGGCGCGCCGCCGCCCGGCAGCACCAGCAGCAGCCCCTCCAGATAGTCGGGCGCCACCTGCACGCCGACGCGCACCACTTAGCACACCAATACTCTATTATGTACTCACGAATTTTTGGATTATAAAAAAGATTTATTTAACAGAATATATTCCTCAATTAATGACTGCATTATAATATGAGAGTCAAGGAGCCGACGCACGCATGCTGCGCGCACGTAGAGTGGCGGCGGGCACCTGGTTGAAGAGCACTTCGGTGTAGAGCGGCGGCGCGTCGGAGCGCAGCGGGTGGTGCCACACGGAGCGGCAGAAGATGAGGTAGAAGGGGTGGTGCGCGCGCTGCAGCTCCGTGGTCACGTCCAGCACGTACTCGTCGCCGGCCAGCGGCATGGTGAGCGCGTCGCCCGCCACGATGCAGTACAGCGAGAACTCGGCGCGCTCCGCCGCGCTCGACACGCCGATCTGCGCCGCACACCGCCAGCCGTTAGCGCGTCACGGGGCACACGTTGTCTGCTTCGTGTCACTTATAATACAATTAGAACGCCAATTGCCATGCAGTATGTACACAAAATATATTTTTGGTGTAAAAATAAATTAAGTGAATATAAATGTGTTAATGAATGAGGAAATATATCCGTG
>DWTO01001572.1:0-15856 GCA_018244755.1 Jemadia pseudognetus
TATTTAAATTCCAAATTCAAATACATGAATTATGTTTGAATATGGAATAATTTATCAGCGCGTTCGAAATGTTGCCGGGACATTTCTTTGATGAAGAATTTTAAATTAAGAATTACAATTACCTTTGTAGAAGTTTCACCTCTACCGCACATGTCCTTAAAGCACGTTTTATATTCAAAAGCAACTTTTTTAAAACAATGACGCGTTTTGAAACAAAAAACGTGCTTTGAGTAATTTTAAGGGCAAGTGAGAAAAACTGAAACCAGTACTACAAAATTGTAATCTCATCTAATACTGAAAACAAGTGGTTATGAGTCTTGGTAGCTAATATTGAGTTCGCTTAGTGAATTCATCAAGCATATGCTTCTAATCCATTAAAACTACAGCTAGCAGTGTTTCGTACACATTAAATCCAGGATTCGCAAAATGCAAACACATAAGTATTTTACAAAGATCCAGGATTCTCATAGTCTTGCTTCCATTTAAAATAACATAAACGTACAACATATTCCAAAGTTCCGAACAGCATAATAAAAAATTATGAAAATTACAATAATTCGTTAAATTAAATTAAACGGTTGACGTTTACAAAAATTCGATATATACATCCAAATTATTTTAAATTATTAGGGTAATAACCCCAACAATAGTTTGTTATGTATTAGTTATCTGGAAACAAATACATCTGAATATCAACACATGCGACATAACTCGACAATCAACGGTAGTCGACGTATTAAAACGTCATTTACATTCGTGCCGGGCTTCGTTTACTACGGAGATAGTGGGAACGCGAACGAACGCCCATTCGATTTGCATACATTGATAAATTTCATGTTATTTTGTAACATATATACGTGCATACATATATATTTACACGAAACGTTTCGTGGGATGATTTTTTTATATTGTAATCAATTCCATTACTATTTCCTAACGATTTATTGCTCAAATTGAATTATTGAATTGACCTGTATTAGATCTTTTTTTTATTTATTTATTCATTCTTTCTTGTTCACCTAGAGTTAGGTTACAAATGGCGGACTTAATGCCTGATGTCATTCTCTAGATTCTTTACCAGTCAACGCAGGGTGGTGGTGAGAGTAAGCGGTATTACAGCTATAATTAAGATGTAAGTTATAAAGGTATAGGTAAGTTCGAAAAATAATAAATTAAAATACAAAACTATTGTTCACTATTAGGTTTATTTTCTTGGTATTATCAATTACATTAACAGATTTATATTTCTAATATCGCAACTTCAACACAATCGAAACGACTCATATATTGTATGTGTCCAATTAATATTGCAATATCGAAAACTTGAATCGTTCTTGCACGAAATATCTTAAAACATATCAGGATTAGAATATCTATGTGTCTCATAAGTACAAAAGTGCCGAATCATAATTTTATAGCAAAGAAATTCAAAGTGAAAATCTGCAATATTTCAAAACGATAAAGACAAAGTTTATGAATATTTATAACTTATATGTAACATTTACATTATTCATTTTTTAACGTATTGTAATAATAAATTATGTATATAGAGGTACTACGTAGTTTTTGTGGACTCTCAATGACCGCCTCATTCAATTTATCTTTTGTATTTATAACACGCACATTTTAGCTTTCTGCACCCATATCATTCTTATTGTTAAATATTTCGTGAGTGTTACACATTATTAAGAATTAAGCCGGCTGGACTCACGTGTGTTTCCGAAAAAACACACGCGACTCCAGCCGGCTTAATTCTTAATAACATATCATTCTTCTTATACACTTCAACTATGTCAAATCTCGCAATCCTTAATATTCTCAAAGCGGGCGCAAACATTTCTCCTCGCATGCATTGTTCATCGCATATTGTAACCAGTACTAACTCGCATACTTAATACAATGTAAACGAGCCTCACAATTAGCTTTTCCATGCAACATTAGCATGATTTAGCACATTAATCAATCACACTGGGTGATCGCGATGTCACTTTGGCAAATGGCACCCACTCGCATCAGAACTCACGGTGATTTGTCCGTGAAAATCCACAATTGAAATGTATTCAAAGCTGGTGACACTAATACCTTTATGTGCTGTAATGATAATAGTGTATTATATTACACTAATACAAATTAAATTGGTTTACTAATATGATCGATTACTATATTAATTAGATTTTAAATTGCCAAAGGATGTTTTGTAAATATGTGCTAATGAGTATTCTCATTCGCCTTAGAATTTTATAGAAAAGTACCAAGATGTGCGGATTTCTTTGCGAGGTTTGCCTTCGCCGTTACAGTGAGAAATATTTAGAGTTCATAAACGCACGTAAAAAAAACAAATTAGCTAGCAAATTACAAAAATCTTCCCGCAAGAGCATCTGGTTATCTAGTACCTACGCCGCTTCAGTGCGAAGGGCGGGATTACTACAGCGCACGACCTTGGTACGATCAAGTAAACTTCCACTGACCTAAAAACACATATGTCGCAACGTCTATCATACAAAATACTATCAATTGCATCTCTCGTTCCCATGCCCGCCTCAATTGCACACAAGAACGGATGCCACCCATTAGGGCGGATTGGCTCCAGTTAATTCACCGAACTAGGCCACTGCACTGTCCCCTCTAGGGTATCTGTAGGGTACGTCTAAGTACTAATAAACGCGAACGGAAAAGGAAAGGCACAATGTTAGACCTTCGAAGCTGTTTGGGTGCGACACAGCTACAGTACTTGTGTATTATTGTGTTTTAAATCTGCATTATGAATATTTTGTGTTTATAATAGCTTCAACATGTACTTTTTTTCATCAAATTGTTTAGCTTAAAGTTTTGTTATATTGCTATTTGAAAGAAAATTAATATAAATAAACTTACAACGAAGTGTTTAAGTTGAATATTTCTCGCTGTTCATGTTAACGCTAATCGTAAATAAATTGTAATTATTTTATAACGCACAGCAAATCCTTAGTAGAGGCTCGGTGTCTGGATATGTGCCCGGTGTATGGCAATAGGCACACCACATATTCCATTGTGGGACTTCTTGACATGATAATACATTGATTTAGCTAGTGTTAGTAAAAGTTATTGTTTCCATCCACGGTAACCTAATAATTGCAATTGACTGAATCCCATAAAATCTCATCTTTAACAACGGTCTAACGGGTACTTTCTTTTGGATGCAGATTCTTGAGTTCAACTGACAGACTACATCAGAAGAAAACTGTTTATGGCCAAAATTTCAGTTACTAATATCTAAAAACTTATTTATTTTAGTATTCGCACGTTTGCGTTTTTTCAACATTTATTTCTAATACCCAACAACGTGATTACTTGCTAAAATTTTGTACTATCAATGAAACTAAAAGGTTTCTAAATTTAGCTCTGCTTTAGGAATTCCTTCGATTACTTACTGATTCCTTGTAGGAATATTTAATAAAACGCTAAAGAATCTGAAGTATTATAACCAGTGTCTCAATATCAGCTGTGTGAGAAGCGACGTGGACTTAGATTAGCAATGCCGAGGCAAAGTATTGGTTCGCTGACGGTATTTACCTACCGCCGTCTGATTTCAATCGCTTCGATTTACAGGAACGCTGCTTAGCGAGATGTGTATGTCGTTGGAAATATAAAAGTTTGACATTTGACAATGTGGATAACTATAAATGTAGTCGCGTAGTTTAGAGACAGTTTAGGTTAAATTATACCATATACAAAATAATTCAGAAATTCCTTACGTTTTCGAATGTTAGATCACGTCTGAAATCCCCGAATAGATAGGTAGAAAGCTGATGTATACTCCCACGATTCACCGGTTACGTTTAGGTCCCACTATAGAATAGATGATGAGCCTATTGCTAAACCGGCACATTCAGCCTCTGAGCCCAGTACAAAAAATCTAAGTTAGATAAATCCAATAGTGTCCGACCCGGGATTTGAACTCAGGACCTTTCGATCGGCAGTTATGTTTGCAACCAACACGACCAACGAGGCAGTCCCATGACCAGTTCAAGTTTTCTATCTCCCTCTAGAAAACTGGTGATTATATTTGATTCCTTACAATACTGCTTACAATATGTAAACTAATTTGTATATAATTATGTCAATTTTTCGAATTATCATAATGTGTCGTTTGTGGGAGAGCCGTGCAAATAGCAGGAAAACACTCGTACACGCTATCATACACCGTATTCATAGAACTTTGAGAAGCTTAGCTTAAAATAACTTTGATGTCAGAAAACATTTCGCTTTCTGACATAAAAGAGATGCAGAACAGATTGTAAAAGAGACATTTCCAGAAATAGTGTTTTCTCATTCTGTTAAGGAGACTAACTTAAAGTTAAACGATAAAAAGTTAATGGTGATAACTATGTTAATATACTTAGGTAATATAACTTTAATGAGTAGTCTCTTTTAGTGCAGCCCGACAAAGATGTCGAACTGCGACACATACGTCGCATATAGCAATAGATTGCGCGCGATGTCTCCGCTCTTTGTGGGCACCCCGATTGAGATTTGCTCGCTGATTGAAAACCTACTACGTACAGTACGTACACATCCGCTCCAGGTTTGCACGCAAACGCCCGGCTCGCAGCCGGATCCTTTCAAAGGATTGCGCAGCAAAAATACGAATTGGAAAGAGCCAAGAAATATTTAACTTAAACGATTTTCGCGTACCAATAGATTTGCAAATATTTAAAACTTACAGTGACAGTGAAACGCTTTGAGACGCGCCCGTTTCATTCACCACTTTGATACGTACGACTGCTACGCGCATCACTGAGATTATTCCACAGTCGAACCCCGTATGTGAGATTAGGGGAGCATTAAAACGAGTAATCAAATTGTGAGAGCGCGTAACTTTGTTAAAACTATCTGGATGAACTGTCTATGTCCGCATATTACATTGATACCATATATGGTCGCTCAGTTCGACGTGATCTTGATCTAATTTTGACGTCAACTATTCAAAACTTCGTAGTTCATACACACTTCGGACGAAATAATATAAATATAATATCTGAATTGAAAACTATCTAAACACTTTTGCATGTACGAGAATTAGACCAAATGCTAAAGAAGTTAGATAAATTGATTTAATTCTACGGGATTTCTCATAGGTATATCTTCAATTTTATAAATTAATTACACAAGCGATTCAAGTCAAATCTCCTGAAATATGAACCCATAAAAGCATATAAACATATTAGACAGGAACACTTGTTATATATCTTTGCTGGATGCGAATCTATCACATAGTCTCGGAGGCTTAGACTATCTTTCACCACGTCTCTCTAGTGGGAATTGTAGGAAATAAGAGTTAGCGCCAAACACCACAGGACTCGCCCTTAGAAACCCACAGTAGTCACCCATCCGAGTACCGACTACACGTGCTTTTGGTTAACTTTATATGTAGATTTCTGGCAATATGTTGACTACCAACCACACTTGGGGTTCATCAACTTTATAGACCATGTGAAATATGTTACAGCGTCAGATCTAACAAAATTTATCTCTGTTCTATATAAAAAAGCTACTGATAGCACTGCTAACGCTTAGAATAGCCGCCAGAATACTGACAAAGCACGCAAGCGTATTAATACTTTAGTAAAATTACCTGTTTATCAATTATACTTCTTAGAATTCATTAAATTGACCGTTATTAAGATTATACATTATTAAGACCGTTATTAAGACTTTTATCGTTGTTCACTTCGTCTTTATTCAAATCAAATAGAAGCATATATGTATGTTCGATTTCGCTTAGAAGGGTGTAGATTTTCAATCTGCTAATAAAAGACGTAACAGCGTGTGTGTATATGAGCACATGCAAATTTAGTACGTAGAGACGTATAGTGCGGATTGCAAGCAATCTAACCACTTTGGTGCGATAAGCTCCAGCGAATCTGCGAGAGTGGAGCGCAACGCTACAGAAGGTACATCGATTGCTTTTATTCAGTGTAATTCAATTCCATCTTTTGTCCTTGTCGCACCTTTATGCGACATAGAAGTAGTGTATTCATAGAACACTTTCATTTATCTCCAAATACTACATCCTACGTGATACTGTGTTTTGTAGATTCACATACGAGCAAATACGTGTCTGATGCAGAGTAATATTGCCCCGCCACTAAACAAATATTGAACATTCAGGAATTGAAAAATTCAAAACACAAAAGGTACATGCTACAGAACATTCTAAGCTGAAAATTAACACTACATACACAGTATTAATTTCCCGTGTCTAAGCATAAAAAGTCAGATAGAATACTGTTCATTTGTATAAATGATTAGTCACGAAACTTGTAGTCACGTACATAATATACATATGTATGTGTATATAAGCAGCTCCGCATCTCTGTACTCGAAAAAGGCGTTACAGAAAAATCAGGTATCATTGTTCTTCTGAATATCATTAACAATTGGTTTTTTTTTCGTTGGAAAAATCGTTTATTAGCTTAACGTCTGCGTGGGATCGTGTTTAGTATTTTACTAATAACCGCTGATCGATAGTATATATTCGATATAAGATGGGATGAACAAACAATATAATAAAATAATACAATAAAATAATAAAAGCAATATAATAAAATAATACAATATAATAAATAAATAAACAATATAATAATAAAAACAATATAATAAAATAATACAATATAATAAATAAATAAACAATATAATAAATAAAACAATACATTAACCTTAAGACAGTTAATGGCCAACATTTTAATATTTTTTCCGCTTAGGTACTGCTATGACATCTCTGAAGTAGATACTAAGAATTCAATGTATTTGGCGTGAGCTTGTATCAGAAAAGTTTAAGAACAATTGCCGGACCAGACTGTATTATAAATACAGACAATACAGACTGATAAAATAAATGCTTATGAATTTAACTTATTTCCGATTGAATTTATCAATGTATTAACATCTCTATTGAAGGTAAATGTCGCGAGGAGATCTGCAGACCTTACAATAGTTACAACGCAATAAGCGCTTTACTTCACTGATACCGAAGGTTTTGCAATGTAAAACAAATCTGTCGTATAGTGCTGTCTTTTGTACTACGTCTGATTGTATACAGAATAGAACCTTTGTATTTTGTGAAGATCAATTCTGTGCGCGCGGTAACGAGTCTCGCTTCGACACAGCGCAATCGCACGATGTGAATGTAATCATGGAATCAAGGAATGACATATGGAATGAATTACTTTGTTTTATCTTTTTACTGTTGCGCATTGATCTCGTTTCAGAATATGAAGCTTTAAGGCAACTGTAGCGTACGCCTCGCTAACTAAGTGCGGATTGGCAAATTATACATTTCAGAAATAATATGTTTTTACAAAACACACACTGGTAATCCAATTTATGAAATGAATGAAATAATTTATGAATTTATATATTAATTGTTTTATATACCTTACGCAGGACATAAAAATTTACGTCATTGTTCAGACATTATTTTCAATTTGGAAATCTGGAATGAATGCAATTTCGACAATGAGCGGAATCGTGTGGGTCAACTGAATTTACGGTCGAGTTATTTTTAAAATGCATTCCCTTATTCACGCTCAATAACAGCAATCATGCCATTGTACATATATGTATTTGTCACCTACCCCCTTAACGTATTCAGAATATGATAAAATGCTAATTGAATATAATTCACAGTAAAACAACCAAAAATAATTTCGTTTTCCTTTTTTTGTGTTAATGTTATATATTGAAGACAAGATTTACAATCATAATTTATCTTATCATTATTTTGTTACATCATCGTTAATCCATTTATCTTTCCAGTTAGACATACTTAAAGAATAAAAAAAAATCATAACTGTAATCGATTATGCATGCAGATCTGTAAAAGGTGTAAGTTTCTTGCACCAAATATTTTACACAAACTCAAAACTACACGTGTACCTAAAATGAGAACCGCATTTTAGGTACACAATCACGAGACTACTAAGAGAGAAGCTGAAATCTAAACCAATGTGAAAATAAAATGACACGCCGTCATTTTCATCGTAAAATTATCGAAGCCCAAATAAAATTATACTTTCCAAAATATGATTAACGAAACCAAGAAAAATTAAAATTCCGATCACGCTAGAGAAGCTAATATAATAATTGAGTTTGAATGAAATAATTTTGTAGGATTACACAAGACTACGTAGCAAAGCGTTTAATCGCGAACCGAGATCCGAGATCTCTTTGCAATCTACTGATTGAATAAAATTAAAATTCGCAAAGCTCCGTTTACACGCAAAAGTTGGACCATTTGCCCGTAAACATGCTAAATGCTACGAGGCTAGAACGTCTACTACACGCTGGATCCATATTACCAAAACATTTACCAAAAGTGAACTACATATATGTATATATATATATGTCAAATATGATTTTTACGAAACGACTAATCCTTGAATCTAACAAAGAGAATTTAGCTAAATCAGACCTGATGTTAATATTGGGCGAGGTAATGTTACTTAAAAGCTAATTAAAAAGATACAAGTCTGTTGCGGACTTGCTAATGTAAATGCAAAATATTGACATTTGTACGTTAACTAGAAATAAAATTCTTTAAATTATTCATATATTTGTAAATAATACATAATAATGTATAGCATCCCAAATAACTCAAGCAATCCGGTCACACAACAATCAAACGTATTCTAATACCTCGAACATGCCTAACCTCGCGGTATTTGATAACATTAGTACAAAAAGACAAAAACGACCTTCACCGCCAATTGTCATACGTCAACATTGTAAAACATCGGCGAGGAATGAAGCTCAAACCAGTCCTAATAAGGCAGAGCATTGTTCCGAACAATAAGAAATCGAAAGCCGCATCTCAGACGTAGCGACGTTTATTCGACACTTGATCCGTGTTCTGTCGTCGGATCTTCGGATCGGGATCCGAAGTGCAATATCTGTTGCGTCACTTCATAAGACAATCGCTATTGGATTTTAGAACAGCTGGCATTTATTGGACGGCCGTAAATAAGTTTTCCATTTTTGAAATTCCGAAAGCTTCCAGGAGCTTAACTATATTCTGAGCGTCCTGGTATTCGAAAGTAATATTTCAGACTGTGTTTAAGTCTGACAAATAACAAAATCTGATACATGTACAAAAACACTGCTTTTCATGGATTTTATTGTTATTGGAACAGCTATCAAGCAAGCAAAGAAATTAAGGGTATTAAATTTTAATATTAATATTCCGTAAACTTAGCGGTACTCGTGTTCTGCAATATCGGAATCTATAATATCAATCATGGAGGCAAGCTAAGCTTCAGTACATATTAGGATCGCTTTGTGTACAACAATTCAAGCACAGCTGCTTAGTAACAGGAATGGCTGTATAATATATATACTTAAGTGACGTATCTCCAGTTATGTCAATCCCATAACTTTACTAACTTTTGAAACATTAATACTATTATTGTTGTCCTACAGATATAGAATCCCCACCTAATAATAATTTTCCTTTAAGATGTCAAACTTCAGTCGCTACAATCCGGTTCCCATTTTACTCGTGAACGCGATTTCTTCTTCATGCTTTTCTTTCAAGGATATTAAACCAGCGTCACAACCACAGACAAATTTTGTCGGTTCCTAAATAAATATGACAATTTGTGGCCAGCGATTAATTACTAAACGCTTTTCAGTAGACAATCAATATAATCATAATAAATCCGAACGCCGACGAAAATGTCTCCTTTCATGGAATTTAATTAAATCCAACAACACGCAAAACAATCGAAAATAATCGAATCAGAAGTATAAATTATGACTGGAATTTAATATCGCTAAATGAACACGAGCGGTGAATCGGTGGCGCTCTGCACAGAGAGCTGCATCGCATCAGATTTTTCGTACCGCGAAAAATGATTGTCGCTCATTAAGCCCGCCGGCGCCGATATTAATCGCTTAACCGCAGTGAGCATTGCATTATTTTACGCATTTTCAACCGTGGGCAATAATTTCGTAACTGAAAATCGAATGTTGTTAATGAAAATGAAGGTTGTTAATGAAAATTTTCTGAACTGTCGATTGATTCTGCTTATACCATTTTTGATTCTAATTTAGCTGTGAATACCTTAATAATTGAATAATTCAAAATAGTTGCTGCTGTTTCTCATAAATTGTTATGCTACAATTTCGCTACGCAGAGGTAAAATATTCAATAGCTTAACACCGCTACAGATGCAAACTTTTCTAAATCACCGTGAGAAACTTGTACTGATTCGTACGTTAAATATTAAATATGGAAGAGAAAATTATAATGAAAAGCAAAAATGTTTTAATATTGAATGTTTCATATGCTGGCAAGGAAGCCACTCCGTAGTAAAGTTAAACAAACGCACGCAGCGATGTGTGGAAAGGAAACATCCCACAGCCAATTTAAAAATTTCCCATATTGTGAAATGCGCGCCGTCCGGAAAATTGTGAACGTAATTGAGTGAGCTGCATGGGAATTCACTGTTACACGGGATAACAGAGTACTGCTAAGGACTGAGAATATATATAATAAGAACAATTACTTGTCGGTTAAAATACCTTGATTTATATTTTACTTTTTAAGCATATCTCGACGACATTAGCTGAATCCTAGTCCTTTTGGCGATCACAGAACGTTAGATGTATCCGACAAATTTAAAAGTTGTTTTCAAAGATTGCCTCTAATTTTGAGTTGTTTATTCATCTCTCGATTAGAAACGTCGTTGTTAAAATTTATCTGTCACATCCACCCATCGAGTAATATTGATAAGTATTGGTTTGATATCCCGGATCCCACTCCAGACTATCTTAAAGTTGTTGGTAATGTTTGGTAAGGCGTGTGAACCGTCAACCCGTACTTGACCGTAATGGTCGACTATGACTGTAAATATTCTCATTCTGTGAACATTCTCGTATGAAATATTGAACGATTTAAATAATAAGGTTGATAATGATCCGTTCAGGTGTAGTTCATATCACAAAAGTTAATGCTCCTAAAAATTTTCATTTTGTGTTCATTCAGCAAAGGTTCGAGTGTTCATAAATATATTTGATCTTTCTACCAAATAGGGAACATTAGGAAACTAGGCAGTGAATCGTAAAAGCGCCTTTCTCTTGTATAATAATAGTGTTTTATTCGTCATGTTATTCATTTATTTTATTGATTTATTTTTATCTATGTGAAAATTATGTATACCACACAATGATAGTTTAAAAAATCCACTGTCAAAACATAAAAATATGTCAAAATGACCATCAATGAATTATGGTATTCAACAGTATAAAATCTATTTTTTATATTAACAAATTAAAAATTCACCTCCGCAGCAAAACAACTTTTGTAAGCTTACAAATATTTTAATTCTCAATACCATACAAGGAATCCAACTTGACACAAATGATAAATAATTTACATACCATTTACGGCAATAAAATGTTCTATAATTTGGAAATTTATTGCAAATGTTAGCCAGATAGCAAAAAATTTGAAAAGAGACACATCACGATACAAAAAGTTCGTGGACTTTAAAATGCACGCGGTTTTGTGGATATGTGAATGATCTTCAATTACTTCTAAGCTATTCCTGAAGGGCAGCGCAATTATATATGCCTATCTTTAGGAATGGCGTGAAAATAACCCTTTTTCAAAACCATCATCATCAATTTAACCAATATTATGAATATTTCAAAATCAACAATAACCACTTACCAACCAATGGTCTAGATAGTTAACTGATAAATCTATTTTCTTATTTTTAATGTAACTCGTAGTGTATCCTGTATTTACCTAATTAGTTTATCGTATGTATAAAATCTTTTCAGCTTCAGTGACTGGAATCATTAGATTGGTATAAATGCTATTTAAAAATATAAAGCGATACTGCATTTAGTACATCTCCAAGAAAATTTAATCAAAAATCTCATTAAAACTATCAGAATCCCGAGAAAAATATCGCGTTGCCAGCGACTTGAGGATCAGGATAGCGCTACCATCCCGGTGATTGGAATTGTTTCTTATAGTAGTTCAAATTTTATTGTATAAAAGATAAAAAGGTTTCAAGTCGCTTACTGATTCGGTTGCGTAACCCATGACGCATGCCGCAGCCGCACAGCCGCATAGCCCAGTGCGACAGTCACGTTGCTACAAGCTTTACGAATTCTAGTCTCGCTGTAAACGTAATTAAGCAGCATATTTCAGTAACAAAAAAAAGTGATTCGAAATTCCGATACGCATTTCTCCATTAGGGACGCGATGAAAATGCAAATTTGGCGGACGCTTCGCCGGCTGCATTTTGTATTTTGTCAGCAAACACGTTTTTAATTAATTCATTAATTTATCTGGCTGTATTGGCATCGCCAGGAGCAATATTATCCATTACACCCCAAACCGTGCGCACGTGTTGATTGAGTTCCCCAGTACGATCGATTGTTGCTTATAGCATTTTTTATACGCCAAAGACAGAGTGTACTGCACTCCTCTTCCTACCTCTACAGAGATAACAGTCATGGTGTCATGTATTACGTCAACAACATTAAGAACTATGCAACTTTAATTACTTAGCAGAACTAAATTATCTGCAGTTGTCCGAAAGTCAAAATTAAATGAGGATTATTCAAAAGATTTTAAATTAGATACAATTGAATAAAACGTGTTCAATGTTCCCAGATCAACAATAAAGACTGGTGCAAGAAAGGAAGAAAAGGAGGACACTGCAGCATGAAGTGTGAAGGTAACTTATTAAATACGCCCCGACTAACTGTGTTCACCACCTGCTGCTAATACACGGGATTTGTACTGCAATTATCTTGCGCTGCGCTTTACAAATCCGTTTTTAAACATACTTAATTGGGAATATTCTAGTAGCTTCTACTATTAACATTTTGTTATCGTGCAACACATTATATAAAATGGTAAATGTTTTAGATCAATGTTACCTAAATCTCCTACTAGTATATAAATTCAAAAATATGTTCGTCAGTTTGTCCATCTTTCACACAGCAAGACAGTAGCGGATACATATAATTTTTCGCGCAGACAGTTTATGTACGGGAAAGCTGCTGTCAGTCCAAAAAACTCCACGGTCCCCGTAAGATTTAAAATTATCATAGTACTCTTAGTTCGATTTTGTTGAAAGCTGGTGATATGCTAAATCCTAGAAAAGGATACAGGTCACTTAGAAAACTTTTGAGCTCCTAAATTGGTAAAATAAGAGGAGAAATTATTAAATAAACAATGCTCCATAAAATAGGGTGTATGTCATTTTTGGAGATATTATCTTAACATAATTGGATACAGCAGCTTAAAAGTATTTGTAGTTGGTTGGAACAGGGCTTAGGAATATCTTCGTTCAACCACGACAATTCGATCTTTCTTGACTCCATGGTTCGATGCATTTCTTGACCTTAACTAAGTAAACTTTTTTAAATTTCAGATCTTATCAACGAAGATTTAGCCGATGACGTGCGCTGCGCCAAACGCATCTACGACCGCGTCGGGTTCAAAGCCTGGCCGTCTTCCTACGCGTACTGCAAGGAGAAGAGCCTGCCTGATCTGTCGCGTTGTTAAATATTCTATATTGCAATTGTTCATTATTGCACCAGTTATGAACTTGAGGTATTTCAAGGCGGGTAGATTAACACAGACACAGGACACGTTCAAGTAATCTTAAAATATCTTAATAATATTGACTTCAATAAAAAGACCTGAGGGAAAACTCAGAAAATTTTTTTTTGGGAGATCCGGGTCCGCGGACTGTTTGTATAAGTAATCACAAAAATAGACAACAGAAAATTTAAAATTCGAGTATTTATTTTCATACAATGGCAACACCAATTCGACACCGCTAATACTTACCTCGCGTTAAGGTACAAAATTATTGTTTTTTCTTTTTTTTCTACATTCATTTATAATTCGGTATTTGTTGATTTATGTTACATTTATTACACAATAATAAATCATTTATTTATAAGACTATGGAATAACCATGGAATTAACCTCTGTCGATTGGTTGCATTTGATTTTAGGTTAATTTCGTATGTTGCCATGTCATTTTAGTGTTACTAGTATAATAATTTAGATTGTAATTTTCATTTTTCTAAATTTGTACCTACTGTTTTAGTTACTGTTTATTGAAATAAAGATTATACCAGTATTTTCAAGGTTGTATTATTGACTAATGTTTGTGGATTCCAAAATTATTTTATATCATACCTATCAGGAATACAGAGATGTACTGGCAGTGGGAAAATCCTTAAAAGCCCGCTGGGATAGTTTAAATTTGTTAACTTAATAAAATTGTTGTAATCTTTGATAGAAAAGAAAGATGGCTGGATCGATTCAAATATATAAGCAAAGTGACCAGTTATTACTTACAGTGTTGCCAGATACATGAATATTGGACGACAGAACTCGCGACATAGGTCGCATGGTAACCTTGTAATAATATTGTTCTTATATGTATATTGTAGAAGACATTACTACGCCAAATGCTCGTTTTCAATAAACGAACACGACAGAGCCGACAAGTATACCACTGACGCAATAAACTCTAATAATATCGCTAAGTCGATCGCCAAACTCCTATGAAGTTCGTTCGTTCTTTAGCACATAAATTGGAAGAACAAAGCTACGAAATCTAATTCACATCTAGATAATTCGCAATCAGAGTTCCGTTTGATTCGAGAAAAGTACAAATTGAGTTCGCAAACATTTATTGTTTGTCTAACATTTAATTCTCAAAAGAAAGCTCACGTTCCGAACAAAAATTTATAACTCTGTTCAAAAGTAAAAAAATCATCAAATTGTACGTACATTTTCCTTTTACGCCCGTCTGTTGAGTTGATTATTGTCTGATAAGATCGAAATCGTGGCGCGCTCCTCTTTTTTTACAAAGTTATATGCTTTGTATATCATTATAATAGTATCATCTAAAAATTATAACCCGATACCTAACACTACAGTATGAGCTCATCATAAATACGAAAATGACCTTAGAAAATTAATACTAGATACGCAGTATTGAGGGAAGCACATATCAGCTAGTTCTTAATGATAGAGGAAATTCTGTAGCGTTCGAGAATGTTCTAGGCCAAAAAGAAGGATATAAGTCCAATCTCATTATAACCGATTTTTTTTATTTATTTAGCAATAGGCTTGCGTTTGACTGCTATCCCACCTGATGGAAGCGAGATGCAGCCTACTATATAGCACGCTTGCCGAAAAATTGCCTATTCACTCTTGTATAAAATATTATATATATTCTTATATTCACATGAAAATATAACATAATAGTGCTTTGTTCGGTCTCGAATAGTACGTAACGATAATAATAATAGATAATTTCATCGTTAAGAACAATGCTGTAACTACGAAAGCGTATATACAAGCAAATTATTACGAGACATATTCGTAATGGCCTATGTGGGATAAAATATGACAGCGATAAATTATATTATCTCTTGTGTAAATCCACACGCGATATTGACTTAATTAAGCTTGTAATTATATCGATGCAGATAGGTACAGTGCACATACATACTTGTTTACGACGTATTGCGGCGCCATCTAACTATCATGAGTAAGTACTGAAAATTACATCATTTTCATATGACTTTGTGTTAAATTTTCTGATAATTATTGTAGTAGCATTTCATATTTATTTATCGACATATACTTCATTTATTATAGATATGCTTTGTATGTATGAATATATGCTATGTATGAATGTGTGTGTTATCTTGAAGTAAAGATCTGAAAATAGCCAAACACCCGTCTAGTCAAATTTTACTGATTGCATTTTTGGCATCAGTATCGATCCCTAATCACCCCCTGATAGTTATTTTGGAAATATATTTC
>DWTO01001573.1:0-15854 GCA_018244755.1 Jemadia pseudognetus
ACACTGCTGTTATAAGGCAGAAATAGATGTGGCGGTGGTGCCGCCGGAGTCGAACCACAGAGGGTTCTACCACCTTAAAACTTTAACTTAAAACTTAAAACTAACCTTAGTCTGCAACTCTACCAACTGGTTACTAAATAACGCTCAGATTTACCCACTTTCGTGTTAGAAACTATAATCAGCCATGTGTTAAAAAAGGAAATCTAATTCAATTTACTATTGGCAATCGCCCTCTGTCACTTAAAGTTTGATTTTATTTCTTTTTCAAGGTGCGTTTCCCTTTACAAGGTCTTATAGATATGATGTCAGGAATAACATTTACCTAGAGCGATTTTATTTCGTAATTATGAAAATTCGACGAAATATAAACTCAGCTCACTATGGGAAGCTTTCCCATTTTGAAAGGAGAGCCGTTACGAACAGTGGAACAACTAAAATGACAGCTGTTGATGATGTATGATGACAATTTTCTTAATAAATCGTCTTATGAAACCGCTACACCCTTTTTTATCGCAAGGCACTTGTTGCTAAAAACTATAAAATTAATTTTCTAAAGCCGCAGAATAAAAAGAATGGAACTTTATTTAGACAGTACAATCAACTTTCCTACTAATTTACTAAAGATCACGTTTATGTTAAACATCAATTCGTTTATTGTCACGACAATTATCACGAATATTTTCTTCTGTTAAAATATAATAATAATTTTATAAAAGAATTGTGTATATAGCATGTCCATGTATTACTGTTGTCGAAATACCTTTGATTCTTACTACGTAGAGACACATATTAAAGACTTGATGTAAAATAATTTGATAACTGTTCCAATAGAAAGAAGATTTAAAATATGATAAACAATTAGGAATTGAATAAAAAATCAATGTATTGGGACCAAGAGGGTGATACCCACAAATGTATGATTGTATTTCATCTGCATTAAGACTTAAAATTAAAACTTTTCTTTTGTGAGAATATGTTCTATTTTGCGCAGTTCATTACTACACTACATTACCATACTATAGTAGTAGCTTACTGTAGTAACAAAAACTAATATTTATAAAAATCAAGTAATTTTATTGGAATTAATTTTGTTTTTGGAATAATGAAGTTTTTAGCTATAGGCCACCTTTAAATAATAAAAGATTAGCGGAAAACTTTTGATTCTTAAGATAAAAAAGTCAGTATTTTCTGAAACTATTAACACCAGTAATCATATAATGTTTATAGCATCAGTAATCGTGTAATAACATTTTATAGAAAGTATGTTATAAACTATACATGTCGGGGTTACAATATAGGACGCAAGAAGCGCCCTATCGTCCTCTCAGAATTCGTGTAACTGGTTCAACTGTCGTGGACTGTCAACCTTGACCTGCTAAAAAAGTGCTATTTTCCCGTGACCGAAATTATCGACGCGAGATTGGATAAAATTTATAAATAAAACTCTCACCAAAATATGTTCTGAGGCTATGAGTTTGTAACAGGTCCCAAAAGATTTTTTAGACTAATCAATTCCTTACGCTCAGCGAAGTGGAGCGTGGGGTAAGAGGGACGAATATTATGTAATATCAAATGAATATTCTCGGGATAGATATTTTATTCTCAATCGATATTTTTAGTCTCCAAAATCTAATAGTCGATTAAGTCTATAGCGATATAATTATTTAAAACTCGCTGCTCTCTGCTTATCTTGTAAGGGACTCAGTGTGATGATACATTAATTATCATATTATTGAAAAAAAATCAGTGATTAAACAAAAAAAACGTATAAATTTATCAGTTGGCGATCCAACGCTCAATGAGACAATGTAGTCAACATCATTCTTAACACTTCGTGTTGATCACATCTCACGTGTACTGCCATGTGGGTGTTGCTGATCACGGAAATGCACTTACACACACAAACACACACACACAAACATAGAGACACAGAAACACTCTCACAAACATAGACACCAACAGCGCACACAAACACTAATACAATGTTTGTTTCGTTACTCATTAATTATATAAGAACATCACACACATGTTTAGTCGTATTTTCTAATGGCTTTTAAAGTACTACACTGATAAGGTAATGTTGTTATTCAACAATCATATCGATAATACGGACTTCTTAATGCACACTTCGTTCTGTAGAGCAATTTATATAACTGTTTCTTATTATCACTGTTTGCTCTACAATACTTTACATTCTGGTTCGAGTATAAGATTTTGATCACCTTACACGATTCATCATATTATGATGATATATCAAATTTCTATGTGAACTATTCCATGACGGGATGTATAGCGTAATCAGTGATACGTTTAATTGTGTTAAACTCCTATGCCTTCAGCTTCAGGATTTTCATGCTGGATACATACACATTCACTACAAGAAAATAAATTCACCGTTATGTTCTCCGACAGACAAAGAATTTTATCCAATAATTCACACAGGTTTGACCGATATAGTCTCCACCAAATTGACCCACGACACTTACTTATACATACACCATCAACTGATGTTAGATGACCTCTACATTAATAAACTACGATTAGATTTAGTTACAGAAAAAATGAGAAATTGCGACGCACAGCTATCTAATGCATTTTGATTTTGTAGGCGTGCAAATTTTTTGCTTCTTACTAATGTAATATAATTAGAAGATTAAGCAATTTTATATTTATGTACTGTGATTATTTAGTAAATAGATAGTAAAAAATATTATATACTTTTACAGTGCGATATGTCTAACAAAAATAATACCATACTTACATTTCCTAAAGGTATAGTAAAAGAGTGTAGTAGATACACTAACTTTTCACCAGTTTACCAAGTTTATTGCTGGCTTGGAGAAAGTATTATTGGGTTTTTATAATATGAAATTCCTATTATTAACACGTAATCTGGATTTATGTCTGTATTGCAATAGGCTCACTCCCTATAACATGAGACGTATTAGGATGAACTGGGTAAACATGGCAGTGGGAGTGTACTACTCTCCTCAGGATACCCGGCACGTGAAATACAGGCAGGATATCATAATACCTACGTAATCTGTTATGATACAGGCTACAATAATATATTTAATTCAAGCGGCGCGCACATTTTTTCAAGCTGCATTAATCGTGATAGCAATTAAACAGAGTACTTAAGATATTATTACGTTTTTTGTTGTACACTCGAGACAATAACACAAATTAGTCTCGCCCGCGCGGAACGTGACCGGCGACGTAACGTCACGTGCGCGGGTCGCGTGCGCTCCCGACGCGGGCCTAACAAGGGTGCGAGATACGTCTTTTCATTACTGAATACCGAGTGAATCGCTCCATAGTTTTTTTTCCTAACGACGAAAATACTGAAATATATATTGCACAGATACAGTTCTTCTGTATAGTGATATTAATGATACCTTATATCAATAGCATTGTATTTTCAATTAATACACTTATGATTTGTAAAGGAGCAGACATGTGTACGGTATAAATACTGCTGCGTTTCATATCAAATGGATGGCCAACACTGCTGTTTTATTATCAGCATCATCAGCTTATTTCAGGCCACTGTTAGGCACGCCCTGTCCTCAGCTTGCCGCATACAGATTCTGCCAGCAGTCTTTCGCAGATCGTCATCCCAGCTGGCCGGAAGGCGTCCTGCCCCGCTGCTTAGAAAGCGACAATGTAAGATTCCGCTACGAATACGCACTAATCAATAAGTTGTACCAATCGACATTAACTTATACCTAATTTTAATAAGTACTAAAAATATGTCAATTTGTCAATTGGTAATCGAGTAGGTTCGATCCTTGTGTCGGGTACTAGCAGGGTTTTCTAACTTGAAACTCCTAGTAGCAGCTTGGAGTCTGTATTTGTACCCGGTGGACGCCAATTAACCACGTATTCCATGGTAAGACGTAAACGTAACTGGTGAAACGTGGTGCACTGCCATCCATTGCCTACGTTTCAGGGAAATAACAAGCGTGATATTATAAATGTACATATTTACACTTTATAAGTGTATAACTTTCATTTGCGTTACGCTATTTTTACAATACCTTTACTTTTACATTACATCAACATGTAATCCCATTACTCGGGTATGTAACGCCATGTGATTGTTACCGATGCATCAGCCAGCAGTTTCAAGTCCATCACTCACGTGACAGTGTGCAATTAACGCGATCACGCTTGACTAAACGTAACTGGTGAAACGTGGGACTGTAAGTACTACATCCCTCTGCCTACCTCTTCGGGCATTTCAGGCGTGATGTTACGACGACACTTAACAGCGACTGAACGAGCAATGAACGAGTAATGAGTAAAATGAACGACAACTCACAAAGGTTTGTATTCGTATTGTAAAAAAAAATATTTCATAGAGATATCACATCACATCACTACTGCACATGGCTGTCACTAGTTTTTTCAGAACACACTGTATGTTCCCTATCCTATTATTAATGGAACAATTGCACTTTTATTCATATATTAATTCCTAGTTTCATTTCATATATAAACAATACTTCTCATTGTTTAACACGTGCAAATTATACAATTATAAAGGGATTTTAATGTAAATGTTAATATATATTATACACCTCATGTGTATGATAATTTATTTAAAGGGTATTCATTAAAAGTTACATAATTCTGTTCTATAAGAATTCTTACTATTGACTTAAAATGTATTATTCGTGAAAATTCATCAAAATATTAGGTATCACAATAACACCTATGTAACATGACGCCTGTTAAGTTCCCAAAGGAGTAGGCACAGGAGTGTAATACACATCTATGTCATATCGATCTACGTCTATTTTATATAGAAATTCTTAGATAGTATAATCCAAAGAAACCGACCCGAAATTTGAGCCCAGGACCCGTCGATCAGCTACGCGCTTACTACAACTCAAGCAACGAAGTAGGAATATTTAGTATGTATAAATGGCAATAACCATCACGAAATGATTTCACCCAGACAACATCTGATAGAGTCATTCACGTACTCTTGACAGATCTGTACAAGGCACCAGTATCTTACAATATATCCATGCAACAAGCCGAAGATAAAACCCAGGAAGCCTTACAACTGAAGTTGTTATTACTAGTTGTTTATGCAATGCACTCTATTTTTAAAACTGTCGAGATGACTATTGACGTACCAATCGATATGCCCTTGTAAAAAAGGTTTTTATATCACTTATATCACCCTTTATCACTCTAACCCACTTGTATTACCACCCACCGTTCACGATATGCTATTTGTATTCACGACCGAGCATGCGATTGAAAAATATTTTAAAATATTTGAGATTTTAAAAAAACATTTTATTAAAATCAACTTCATCTAATACTGGACGTTAACCATCCACCCTTCCACAGTATACATTTATAAGTATGGACTGATTTTAATGTGCGCATCACTATCGAGATGAATTCATTTTTTGCAGCATCGGTATGGAGTTGTTTTTAATAGGGCCCTCAAAATCATTTTAACAATAAAAATCTTCGTTAGTATGAAATATAAAACATACAAAATAGTTAAATTGTATAGAGTAACGTCCAAGCGTGTCCTACCAAACTGACTGGTTTGTTACGCGAAATTTAATGTTGCCGTGTCTTAGCATTCATGGAATAAATATTATTTTAAACGAGTCTAAAACATAACAGTCTTAATAACTTTATATTAAAAAATATACAACTATACTCTATCCAATCCATACCAAATCCCGTACAACTCCATTTCGATCCCAAATTAGTCTCGCATCTGGTAATCTTACATCGTTGGGATAAAAGATGTCACTAGTACGCAGAAAGAAAAGTTCGTCTCACGTTCCCGCTTTATTGATATTAAGATAACTTGAAATATCACCACTTGAAGCCAAGGTGTTAAAACTGTTAATTCACGCATCTGAGGCCGTGGGCTACTTCTATGTTCTCGCTTTTTAATTTAAGACGCCCATCGACGACTGTCTGACAGGTACTTAACATAGTTTCTATAGTCCTTACAATTTTACAACAGTTACATAGTCACAAAGGTATTAGCTTTAATCATCATAATATTGCATAAGCATTGTATATTTCAGGCCTTGCATTGTTTAACATATATGCCTATTATTGTTTATCTCGCTATAAAGGTAGATAAATAGTCGTTCGAACCGGATCTTTTGGAGACAGAACAATTTTGTTTTTAAGTTTCAGATGTTCTTTGTTTTAAATTATACCTGTCACAACTACATAGATCTGATACTTGGCTATCAGAGATATATGTAATACGTATATCAGTGTATTATTATGTATAAGCCGTCCTTAATTAGATATTAAATTAATTTATACTGGAATAGATAAAAATAATAAATTATTTATTATGCTCTATTAAAAAATGGAATGGAATCATGAGACAATCGCAATGAATTGTATTTATGTTATGTTATAACTTTATGAATTTCTTTTTATTCCTTTATTATTATTATTAACTCAATCCGGTTATACAAAATAATTACAATATTATAGTGATAATAACGCCGTGCTTTCATAAGTTAATTAAGAGTTCCCTTCGTTCATACTGTCAAATATATATACACAGTATTACACTTAAAAAAATATCAATGTTGATAGAAATACTCAAAAAGTTATATTTTTGTAAAATCAATTGAGGGCGAACAAGGACTTTTTGTTCAAATTATTGTTCTATTACACTAATTTGATTGGTGAAGAGTGTTTATAAGATTTAAGCGTCTTATTAATCTCGTTTACTATGATCAACTGTCTCCGCCTGCTACTTCACACAAGCCACCCCAAATCCACGTCGGCGCGCCCAGTCCTCGACTCGCCGCTACGGTCTGTTACAAATCATCATCGTAGATCATCACCTAGCCACAGAACGCATACAATTAAGGGTTAGATTCCTTGTTATATTGTAATAACATACGATTTTCCTACTCCGCAAGGCAACAGCAGTGTTTCCTGGCTATGTCGTCAGGATAACAATATAAGACCTTCTTACTATTTCCTATTATTGGGTCATATGCTATTGTGGAAATAGAGAACTGACGATGTTGCTATGAAGCAGCTTTGAATTGATACATATAAAATTCAACATGGCTTCTTTAATATAATTAAGTTTTTTTTATTTTTTATTTTTTAACACAAAACATGTAAATACTGTATTTAGTAAATAGGGCTTTTATAAAGCTCGTGAAATCTCTAGCTATATTTATTAACTATCGTACAATAACATCCCGGCTAGGCTCAAGTTGTGGCTTCTAAGCCATAAAGTCATTCGCAAAATATTACCTGTTATGTACGTGTTCGCTACCAACGTTATCTGTTATCAAGTTATAACAAGATCTTCATACAAAACCGTATTATTCGTGTCACTGAAAACAACATTCTAAAAATACATTTGACGTCATAATTGTTATCCATATCGTTACACACGAATCGTAGAATCATAAATTATTTATCAACGCGATAAATTACAACTATCTATATCTTATCATCATAAGCATAATGATGAAATCCATTTAATTGTAATGTATCAGCAATGTCATTTTTAATGACGTCAGTGTTATTTTAGACATTCGCTGTCAGGACTTTGACTCACTCTCATACGACGCCACTTTCACATGTATACGTTTGCCCCGAGACAGCAACACCGCTACACTGTTTCTCCCATATCATAATGGTTTCTATTACAATTCGTTTTCAACCATAAGTTCAGCCAAGAAATTGAAATCCACCTGTGATCAACTTCCAATTGGAATAACTGTAGTTATTCTTAAAAGTTGAGTGTACTCACAGCGTGGACTAAATTAAATGGTGTTAGATAGATAGAGTTACAGACCTATCTTTGAATCTGTGTTGAAGTTGCGAAAATCTATCGACAGAAGTTATATTGTGGGTATCGCCTACTAGTTTACTCGTCTTTTTATATCCAAAAAGTATTCGTACTATTAATATAGAAAGTGTACCAAATAATGCATTTAGGACTTGAAGGTCACTCATTTGTGATCTAAATTGGTTAATAGTTAATCCTACTGTTTTAATAGTATTATTCAATACTGTTTTCACTAATGTAACGTTAAATATTTTAACAATACTTCTACTGCATCTTAAAAGTGGATGGTATTGTATGTATTATTACAAACCTTCGAGTTACGAGGAAAACTTATTGACCCTAGAGCCGAGACGGGGAAGGTTGAACACGCGTCACTCTGCATACATAATATGAGTGTTTCCGGGTTTCGGAAGGTAAAAGCATGTAATTGTCAAGATCAGATGATGCGTAAAAACATCGTAAGAAAACAAAAGAGAAACGATAAAAAAGAAAAACTTCTCTGAGCTCGTGGCCTTCTAAATGTCGATTAACGATAATTCTTCAATCTTTTCTGAAGTGTGTTTGAGACTATAATAAGTGCACTCTAGAATAATCTACAGTTAATGTACAGTTCAGGGTTACGTGAGAAGAGAAACGGGTACTACTGGAAGTTTGTGACCAGCCAAAGTTAGATATTAGTGTACCTATACCAAAGTTGTCAACTGGGACATTATGCAAGACCACGGCAAGGATTGCGCGTTGTATTTTGATAGAATAATTTATTCAAAACCACGTGCACCACCGAACATGATAAAAACGCAATTCGCCCGCTCGTCAGTTACGACACAAAATTGCAAATTAAACATTGGATTTCGCAAATTGCAACATTCTCTAGCGTTCGTTTCCATTAGAGTTGCGCCTCTTAAAGGGCATTGGGTAATTTTTTGCATTAATATTTCTAATAAACATGCACATAATCAATATATATGTAAATGTGTATTGTAACTTGTCCTAAACTATTGAAATTCTGTATGTAATGTACATATTTACTCGCCCGTGATCAGTGAATCCGAATAGGAAGTCGAGAATTTTGGATTCGATTTTCAACGAAGACAAATATTCTACTAAGGACGAGTACATATTACGTATGTAGCTCTATCTAATGTTGGATCAGATGACCGTGAATGAAACTGACCCGAGACACGATCCTGACTATTCATATAATATACGTACCTATATAATATCGAGACACATACGTATATATAAAATTAGTGTAATTGGTTAAGGTCGTACTAATTTTATAAATAAATAAAAAAAAAATGCAAATAATAGCATACAAAGTCCGAGGTATAATTTTTGACTATTTTTATCAATTTATTCATTAACGCGCTGTCGCCCGCAACTGCGCGTGGATTTGAACTGTTGGGATTTTCCAAATATTCTTTACATAGTAGCCTCGTATTACTGAAGTCTAGCCTAAGTCATAAATCCTATTTAATATGGTCGGTCCTATATATGCGAATTCAACTTACAACTTACATTACATTATTATTAGTCTATTACAGTGCACTGCTGGACATAGGCCTCCTCCGACGGGTAATGCCCACAATCCCCACGGTGGGCATACGGGTTGGGGATCCCGCACACGCATCGCATACCTAACTGTGGCACCTCTAATAGTAGATTTTCAAAAACATCTGCTAACTACAGACACCGATCCATTTGTATAGGTGTGTAGACAAAATTGAATAGCGAGTCAGCTAACTGCTAAATTGAAAAATAATAGTTATTTATTCGTTTCATGCTGTGTCTGCATTTAAAATCAATCGATATTAATCTATTGGAACAGTATCGTTAAGTGACTAAAAAGTAAGTGGTTACACAATATTTGCGTATCTCTGCAAAACGTGATCAGCGAATACATCGGATTGATAATTTATTGTACTTGTAAAATATTCTAGTGTCAATTTGTTTTAAATCGATTTTACATGTTTCAATGAACGAATATCTTTTGGCATGCAATGGATGGTAACTGCTTATATCAGCCGTCTGGTTACCATAACACACGCTGTCTTGGAGCCAACTTTGTAATAAGACGACTGTACGTAGAGATGTCCCGAAATAGTGACCTACAGCATGGTTATATACCGGGTGCAAATCCAAAATCCGAGCTATTATTACGAATTTTAAGTTAGAAAAATCGAACCCCCAAACTTCTTGACAAACCAGGCCGGCACCTTCTCCTAGATAAGCCTAATTTTTTTTTAATAAGAAAATATCATCATAAATTCTCATATGACTGCCTCATTGGTCGTGTTGGTTGTAAGGGCGACTGCCGATCGAGAGGTCCTGGGTTCAAACCCCGGGTCGAGCACTACTGGATTTTTCTATCTTAGTTTTTGTATTTGTAGCTCCGAGTCTAGCTTTGTGTCCTGTGTATGGTAATAGACTCACCACCTATTTTATGGTGAGACGGAAACGAAGCTAGCGAAACGTAGGAGTGTACCCTACTGCATTCTTCTAGCTACCTCTTCAGGGAATTCCTGGCGTGATGTTTAAATTTTTTCTACACACATATCAAATCCTCTACTCAATGTAATATATTGTATATATTATGTGTATTTATATCTTATACTATTTTCGTTTGAATACATATACACATATATGTTTAACATAATTATGATAGTCTGCCAATGTTATGAAACGTGTGAGCAAAAATAAATTTTCACATATAACACGATAGATTATGGCGTGTTATTTATTTTATCTGCCTATAACAATTAGATCTATGGCATTGAGTCCACATCATAATCTATCATAAGTGGGAAGTGTGTTCCATGGATAAATATTAAAAAAAATTGGACCATTTTATATTCCCACTGTTGGACACGGGATTGCTCTCGAAATGAGAGGGTGAAGATCGTAGTGGGCTACGCTGGTCAAGTTCGGGTTGACAGACTTCACACGCCTCAAAGAAATTTTTTTTGGAGAACTCTATGGTGTGCAGGTTTCTTCACGAAGTGCGCTATCATCGATGTAGCGAGTGATATTGATAATTAGAATATAAACATTTACATAACAATGCATCAAAATAATGCCAAAGTCCATTGCATATACAACAAATCGCTTTCTTTTAAATAAGATTTGTCATGTTACTGCGGACTGAAAACAGGTACCTATAAACTTAGAATAGACTATACACTCGGAGTACCTAAGAGGTAAAAAAAAAATATGTATTATACTTATTTAAAATCATATAATACTTTTATCAAGGTATATTCAAAATTTGTATAAAATATTTTTTAAGTCTTTAACGTGGCAATGCTTCATTATTATTTTTGAAATTTTGACAATACACATGTATACAAGAGTACATTACAATCAAAAACTTAATTTCAACATATGTTAATTTTTCTAACGTATAGCCATTCCTTGCACAGTACTTTAATTACACTTCGTTTTTGGAATAAAAATTAAATAATACTTAATATAATTCTAACGTACTTAAAACAAAACCCGGTAAGCACAATAATGAAATATGCATCGGCATATTTTATTCACGAAAGAAAAATGAGAGTATTTTTCAGATCAAAGATTTCAAATATTTGCGTATCAATCGTCGAGGCGTTTCAGTGTTCATCTGCGACTGCAATCTGCACTCGGGTACGCTGCACTTATCGTAAACTGCGCACGCGAGAGCCAACGTGCGCACTCCACGTGCCCGCACACGCTAACTAGTTATTATTATTGCGTAACAATTACACACATACATTTACACCGCGGTGACAGATCGACTGGTGATGTCAGACCCGCTCCGCGATCCGTCAGTTCGATGTTAAAAAAATTCTGATAACTATTCTCTCCAACGGAATCATATACACACCTGCTGCTGACATTCAAAGCTATTAAAAGTTTCGTTTAGACATTTTTAAAACCTATTTAATTACTATCACTTATAGGCAAATTCTAAGCGTACAATTGTATAGCTTATCGCTAGTGTACCTCGCGTGAAACACAAAGTCCAAACAAAACATAGGTACGTTACAAAATAAATGGCTTGACTTCTCGACTTGGAAGCAAAACATCGATATTATGAATTATCGAGTTTAGTGCAATCAGTGATCGTAAAATGCACTTCCTCTTGCTATGGTTTCGTGTCGGAACACGTGCGGTAGCACTTGTGTTCTATACAAGTAGGTACGTACAGCCGATCGTGTATATATTTTTGTGGCAAGCACGTTTAGTATGGCACACGGTCTATTAATAAGAGTATGCAGAGATTTGCGCGCTATTTGTAATATTTCCTAATGAGGCCAAAGTGGAGTTCGCATGAGTATAATACATGTACGCGTGTACATAATACGTATATTTATTATGTAAATATATTAAGCTCATTCGTTATTAGTCTTTAAGAGTCCACTGCTGGACACAGGCGTATCCTAAAGGGTTTTCACTCGTTATCCCCACGCTGAAGCTGCGGGTTGGAAATCGCAGAGTAAGACTTCGCAGAACGCCTACGCGGCCCGGTTAAATTAAGCTAGTTCGTTTTAGAATTTCACAACACGGCAAACTGCGATGGAATATAGCGAGTCTTTCTGCCTCCCCATATTACACCTATGCCTGTATGCTACATGTGAATATTTATACAAATATTCAAAATACGTGTCACATTATTGTTTTATAATTTTCATGTTAATCGATTTTTGAATTGAAACTCTTAATATATATTTATATTAAAAACAAAAATCGAAATATAAGTTATAAATGTATATAAATTTTATTACAAGATTTTATTATGTTACAAAAGTAAGAAATAATTTCATAGTTGCATTGTTTATTTATTTATTCGTTATTATTTACCTATATACAGGTTACAAAGGGCGAACTTAATGCCTGATGCCATTCTCTACATCCAGCATCGGCGTCAAATAGGCAATGAGCATTCCAAATATATCCTTAAACACCTTCCATGTACAAAACACCTTACACTTGTATTATATATTAAACCTTACTTCAATGTTTTAAATATTAACAGAAAGACGTCAATAACAAATATCTCAAGTGCGAATCACAAACAGCAAATATTTTTTGTGCACAATTGTAAACTTATTTTTTTAACTTGTTTATAATATCATCATGATAATTATACGAAATGAGTAACATTTTTGTAGCCCATTTTTATGCCATCTATGTATGAATCAGTTTTAAATCTGACTTTTCAGTTATAAAATTTAAAAATATATCTAAGTATATATGTGACCTTTCTTCATACGTCAATAACATTTTGAAAAAACGCTTATACAATTACCAAATTATTCAAATAATTACTCAATGATAACAAATCTTTCAAATTTACGTTTTCGAATGCCTTTGGTGTCATTTGGCCTATAATTTTCAACATACTAAAATTTATAATCTTTATCTATATTTTTATCTTGTCTTTACCTCTATTAGACTTCGTTAATTAAAACTGGAAAAAATAACCTAACAATTTAAAATAAATCAAGCTGTTTATATTTATTATAGTAAATATTCGTCTGCATCCTCGCTCCTCTTCCCATTATTTTAGCCTTATTCAAGGAGAAGCCCACGCCCAGCAATGGGTAGTAAAAAGGATTACGATCGCACAAGTACTTATGTCTATTAATAAGATAAATTCATTTGTTCATTCGTTATTTGTATCAATAACATTTATTATATCAATAAAATTATTTATTTATGTCACTAATATTAAATATTTGCCTCTTTTGGACGTACATACTCGTATTTTACTGCCTACTATACTCAATAACGATCCAATATTATATATATTATTATATTAATTGAACATAATCACATATGTATATGTGTTATTGGTAAGTGATGCAAATCCAAGTACTTTCTAGATAAGAATATTAATAGAAAAGTCTAATAGCAGATAAAATGCACATGGCGGCGCACGTGTTTATATAGAATCGTTAATGAATCACAATTCACAGTCCAATTGCGTCTGTGTGACATTGTAGCTTAAATCGCAGTTTCTTATATGTATATAGTGACTTTTCTCGACATTCTTGTTTTTCACTGATATATACCAGTGTCATAATTTGTGAAATAGATTAACTACGTATTTATTATATATTTTCATAACTAATAATAAATAATAACAACTTGCGCCTTTTCACAATACAATTTGTGATTTCTATCCATCTGACAACAACGTCACTTAAATCAAACCCGAAACTCTTCAAGCGGGTTTTAGTTTGAAATCCTTGATAATTATAAATAATTTATCTATTTCGGAAATCATGAAAGCCATCAAGACCTGCAAAATATTTGACTCAGATAGTATGCAGTACCATTACGCTAATTTTAAATGCATTGTTCATTTTGTATCGTAATCCATTGCTGAGCGAAATGAACAAGAGCAACGTTATTCTTCCAAATATTCTGCTTTTCTTAGGTTTACTAATCAAGGTGGTTTGCTCTTGGACGGCTGAACATATTAAATTTATGCGGCTTATATAACGAAAGTAAGAAAAAAGGAAAGAATGATTGATTATTTAAAGGAAACAAATTCACATAGCGTTTTCATATATACAAATATATAACTATGACACATTATTGAAATGTCTTAATAAAAATAACATAAAATTTTAAGTACTAGAAACCAAAAGACAGCATTACTCCACATTTAAAGTACTATCTTATTTATGTTAATAGAGTGGTCAAACGCTGTCCAAATCTTTCCCATTATATGAACTGTTAACGGACAATAAACAAGTTATTTACAATATATATCGGAGCAGGTTGGTACCGTAATGTATTAGCCTCCCAATGACATACAAAAAACTACTAAATCACTGATTAAACATAGATAAAATATGAAACTAAGCTCAATCTCTATTCCATTATCAAACGTAAACGTAATCGGTGAAACAAGGGAGTGTACACACTTCTCTGGCTGCCTCTTCGGGGATCACAGGCGTGGTGTTACATTTGTATACATACAATGTAAATTTTTCGGGTCCATATGTATATTTTCTTGTTGCTGAACGTTGTGAGTAAACTCGTAAGTGCAGTATCAACACCGAACACGCTCGCATACACGTGCATCGACTTATGTTTTCACAGAACCGTTGATAAGCTTTACAATTTTATGCGCGGTTTACTAGAAGTGCCTTGTAGTTTGTACGGTACATTAAGTGAAATTAAATGTATTACGTAATGTATAAATATTTTTACAATTAGTCACCGTTTTTGTTCTCCGAATATGTTGTTTGGTAACTTCCGTTATATATTACGACGAGTACAAAAATAAATTTGTTTCTACCGCGAAGTGGTTTTTATAAAAAATGGTGCGGGTTTTATAAAAATAGTTGCATATTTATACTGAAGGTGGCCATTTCAGTCCTCGAGCATAGTGACGCTTCTGTAACCAACTTTAAAGGACGAAAGCTAAAATAACTGGATGGGCACCAATATCCCGAACGCACTTATGCGCACCACCTATTCCATACTGGGACGTAAACGTAATGGTGGAACGCTGGAGTGTACTACACTTCTCTACCTAACTCTTCAGCGATTACAGGCGTGAAGTCACGTTTTTACATTATATAGCCGTAAATATTTCCGACTTAGATTGTACAAAATAATCAGTATTAATATTTGATTAGATCTGTAACGGAATTTGCGAAATCACCATGACCTATGAATATTTCATAGTTAATTAGTTAACACCCTGCATACATCGCCAGCGTAACATAACTTTATTCCAGTGAAAACTAAAAAGAAACAACACCATGCCTGTAATCCCCGAAGAAGTCGGCAGGGAGTATAGTACAGTCCCAGATTCAACAGTTACATTTATGTTCCCCTATGGCATATGGGTGAGCCTATTGGCATACACCGGGCACGTATCCAGACTCTACGACACCACTGGAAGATTAGAAAAATTAAGTGTTTCTAATTTTACGCAATAAGGTCTCTAACTTACATTAGAAGTCTCGGAAACCGGCGTGCGTGCGTGCGTATGAAGAGAGTGATGAATGCGGAAGAGGCACGACAGGTG